>APFE031453380.1:0-44952 GCA_000404065.3 Pinus taeda
TTATATGAATAATTTTCTAAGTTACCATGTTGGGTAAATGTGAAAACAGGATTATTACTTTATTAATATTGAAATGTCATTTATTTGAAATTATGAATTAAGTGATATTGTAAATAACATTGTGAGGAAAAAGTTATTTACTTCCTCTTGCTTAACTAAAAGAAATGGTTGCCAGCAAATAAGGGCAACCCTAACCACCTTTCCTTACCATAGAAATGGAAAGAGGAAAAAGGGGCCTGGGCTGTTAAGGAACAGACAGGAAAAAGAAAAGAAAGCAAAAGGAGAGGGTACTATGTCTGGTGAAGACCAGATAGTATCAACACTGTTGTGCATCATACTGCACTGCTGTTAGCATGCATCATCTTGCAGAAGGCAATGGCCTGCAAGCGAGCTTGGGGGAGAGAATCAAGTCGAAACGACTGATCTCGTGGTTGGGAGGATTACAAGCTCTATAGGAGTTTCTTCAGTTGAAAAGACAGAGAATTAAAGCAAGCACGGTACAGGTAAGAGAAATGTGGTTATAGTGTTAGTGTAGTAATCTTTTCTTATTAGGGAAGGACTATTGATTATCTGTAAAAATAAGGCTCTATTGTTAAGGTGTAGATAAAGCTGTATTATAAATCTGTAGGAGGATAAAATAAACTGATAGGGAAAGTAAAATAAAGATGCACAGGGCAATTTATATATTTTTCTTTATCAATTTATGACTGTCAGTTTATTCTCCAGTTTAATCTACCAGTAGACGAATACAATGGCCAGAAAAGATAATAACTGGAATCTTAACGAATATGAAATAGGAAGAATAATCATACTGTACCATCATCATTACATGAATATAGTTTGAATGCCATGTAATAAACTGTTATTCTGTCCTGATATTATATCAGAAAACGAAGTATAAATAATTTAGTGTTAAGCAACCAACAGTCGATACATAATAAAAGATTTATTCACTAGGGTTGGAACCAAGGGGGTTTGGTTCCCTGAACTCTTAATGTCCTGGCATTTACCGCAAGGGTATAAGAGAACGGGCATAACATTGCCCAGACCCATCTCTGAAGGAGACAATAGAGTCGGCCGAGACATAAACTATTGAGAATAATCATGACAAGAAACAAACGTCCCTAACGATACAAGTGCCATGTAAACATATAATACACCTCAAGTTTGATAGGACTCTGTCTAGAATATCTTTGACAGGAGTATATGTATACATATAAATATAAAGCCGAGGAACAGAGACAGTTTTGAAATAAATATAAAGCCGAGGAACAGAGACAGTTTCGAAATAGATATATATGAACAACAGTCGTTAACAACCTGAAGGCGTGCTATGGGACAAACCCCATCACGATAGGTAACAGTGTTATAGTAATTTTAGACCACGCACGCATGACCTTAGGGCCGGCGAGCTCTAAATAATTAACAGGAAATATTTCTAAGATTGAATTAAGAATATGCAGCTAACGATATCAAGGTAAAGCCCTTGTCAACAAGCATATAATAAAACGAACAATTACAGGAGAAATATTATCGAACTGTGCGAACTCAGAAAATAACATTGATAGACAGATGTAACACAACAATTGGAAGGCGATTTAAATATATGTAAAAGTTAATGATACACAGTATAAACCTTTAAAACTCATGCGGATACAGAAACTTGACATACTCGAGTAAATGTCCAAACTGTGGAAGATTAAGCCGGTTGGCTATTTCCTTACACTTATACAAGTTAATAACAATGATTCACGGATCTCTCGTGAGGATTCGAATTGACCCAGGTACCAAACCTAATCCTAGCTTTAGACAAAAAGAAACTACCCAGAACCGGACATGACAATATCAACCCTCAGTGACCAGAGATGCAGATGCCTTGCCGAGGGCGTCATAACCCGGTCAAACGTCAATAAAATTCGGTAAACCTCCTGACAGGAAGAAAATATCACTCAGGCCAATTTCATGTTTTAACGAAAATTGCAAATTCAGGGGTTGGAGGTATCTTACCTGGGAAATGCGGAGAGACTGTAAACCTGAAGCCACCATCGCCAAACCCTTGCCTCCAGTACCCTGGCAAGGTCATAGCACATAATCTGATTAAATACAGTTAATAAATAATCTAACCATACGAAAACTATGTCTCTGTTGCAAAGAAAAGTAACACAGTAGCTGAGAAGAGCTCGGACGTTTTCATTCAGTTAGCTGTAACGACCTCGACAATGGCGGAATGCAAACCAGCGTAGCTGTAGGTATTGGTTCAACAAATGGAGAACTGAGTAAAGGATACCATAATGCAAACGCAGAGGTAACCAGCGGCGGGAGGCGCTGCCTCGCAAAAATGTGTAAATGCCGATGAAACCCTAACCATTTCCTTTTGGAACCGAGGGCTGTGAATTATCACCGTCGATCTCCAAGAAGCAATCCTGAGCATTCATACAGGATAGGATCCCGAGGGTTCCTGGGCTGAGTTATGGCAATTAAATTCCATCAGCAGTCCCGTTTTCAAACTCCAAGGACCGTATCAGTGGAAGCGTATGGAACGACCAGCTGTCCGTCCGGACAGAGGAGTGTTATACAGGTGAACCATCCAATTCATTGCCCGGTATTCAATGCAAAACCCAGGTGTAGCGGAAGTGGTGAGATGACGTGTTGCAAGTGCCAACTCAGGGCTCCCACACATGAGATTATTGAATGTATATATATATGTGTGTATTAACCTCGAACCTTTGATATAATATAGTGACATTAATATATGAGTTGTGACATTATAACCACACGTAGATTATGTCTATAAAGTATCAAGGTTACTAGCATGGTAAATCAAAAAAAAAATTCTTTTTACTATATGAGGTCAGTGACATATGGTATCAGAGCTCAGCTACAGCACTGTGGCCTCTGGGCAGAACAACAGTGACAAAATAAGGACACTATATTAAAAAACTAATAAAGGTCATTACCAATAATACTCTTGAATGTTTCTTTCTATTGCTGGATGAGGTACAGGTTCCAGACTTGAAGACGAAAACATGAGGAGAGCGGATAACCCAACACAACGACCTGTAATGGGGCAAGGTGTACCCGGTCCAGAGAATAACCCAGAACTCTGGGTGCTACTTGGGGAGGAAGCCAGAACTACGAATCAAGCAATTTTGGAAACGGTGCAGGAGCTGAAGAATGAGATGGCTCGACTTCCGGAAGACAATGCTCGGTTAACAATGGAACAAGAAAGAATTTTAAAGAGTTTATCTGATAAACAAAATCAATTACCAGCTAATCCCAGTGCAGAACAACAAAAGGTGTCTGAAGAACAGAACCATCACATACCCCCCGAAGGATCGAAAGAACGGGAAGAACGTTCCGATAACGTATTTGACCAGCAAACCTCAAAAAGACAGAAGGTGGAATTACAAGGAGAATTTCGCAAAATCAAACCACCACATTTCGATGGGGAACAAGAGGAAGCGGCGGAAGCCTGGATCATTAATATGAACAAGTACTTTCAGCTTTATGAGTATGATAACAACCTTAAGGCGCGACTGGCTATTTTTCAATTACAAGGAAAGGCTACCTTATGGTGGGAGGAGGTAAAAATAGTAAAGGGGGTCACTGAACAAAATATTACATGGGACAATTTTCAGAGATTCTTTAAAGAGCGATATTTGACAGAACGCTTCTATGATGAAAAGGCAAGGGAGTTCCATGATTTACGGTTAGGACAACAGACTATGGACGAATTCATCACTCGCTTTACCTCCTTACTCCGTTATGTACCATACATAAGGGAAGAAAAGGCAAAGGTCCAACGATTTGTTAGCAGTTTGCCACCATATATGCGGGAGAGGATTGAGTTTGATAATCCAAAATCAATGGATGAAGTAATCCGCAAAGCTAGAATTTGTTATCAACAAAGTAAACAGAAAGGGGAAACTACTAACAGAAAATGGAATGAGAAGAGAGGATTCAAGACAGGGGTAAACAGCAAAGGGAATCGCGGCAATGGCAGTTAGGGAAATGGCAAAGGAGCAAACAACAAATTTGCACCAAGAACTGCATTCAAGTTCAGAAATACAAATGAATCCAAGGTCAGCGAACAACAACCTAGATTAGACAATGACGGCACAGCAAGACCCCCGGTGCAGTGCTGGGGTTGTGGAGGACCTCATTACATTAAAAACTGTCCACAGCGGAAAGGAACTAAACAATTATCCCAGATACATGAAGCTTCAACAGTGGGCGAGGTTGGTCGCAGTATACCCAAAATTAACGCAGCTCTGGAGGACCGTCAGGCGGAATACCAGCCAACAATGATCGAGTTCGAAGGTAAAATTTCAAACCTTACCATATCTGTTTTAATTGACCCTGGGGCTACGTTAAGCTATGTGAGTCCAAAGATAGTCGAACGTTGTAGTTTACAACCTGTCAAATTTAAAAATCCTTGGTTAGTGCAACTAGCTACTGGAGCTAAGCGACGGGTAATAGCCAAAATCAACGATTGTTCATTTACCATAGCAGAACAGCCAGTAACAGCTGATCTGAATGTACTCCCTCTTGGATCCTATGATATTCTAATTGGCATGGACTGGTTAGAAAAACACTGGTCATTAGTTGATTGCAAGACTAAAATCATTCACTACAGAGATCAGCAAGGAAACAGGAAGGAAATGCAAGGAATTAAACAACCAGTGCAAGTCCGCCCGATAACTGCCAACCAACTAATGAAATGCATACGGAAGGGGTGTCAGGTTTACGCTATCCAAGTGGGATATGCAAATTCCAAGGATAAATCAGCTCCCTTGAACGGTATTCCTATAATACAGGAATTTACAAATGTATTTCCAGAGGAAATTCCTAGATTACCGCCACGAAGGAATATAGACTTTACCATTGAACTAGTGCCCGGGGCTACACCAGTATCAAGAGCACCCTACAGAATGAGTACACCGGAGCTGACAGAACTGAAAATGCAGTTGCAAGAGTTATTAGATAAGGAGTACATTCACCCTAGTGTATCTCCATGGGGAGCTCCAGTTTTATTTGTCAAGAAAAAGGATGGTACCCTCCAGATGTGTATCGATTACAGACAATTGAACAAGTTAACCATCAAAAATAAGTATCCCTTACCCCGGATCGATGAACTGTTCGACCAAGTGAAGGGCGCGACAGTGTTCTCCAAGATCGATTTGCGATCTGGATATCATCAAATCCGAATTAAAGATGAGGACATTGCTAAAACAACTTTTAGAATGAGGTATGGACATTATGAATTCGTGGTTTTGCCGTTTGGGTTAACCAACGCCCCTGCAACTTTCATGTGTTTAATGAACAGCATTTTTCATCCATACCTGGATCGATTTGTGCTAATATTCATTGATGATATATTAATATATTCACGCACAATCAAAGATCATCATGAACATCTCCGAATAGTATTACAGACCCTTCGAAAACATCAATTGTATGCAAAATTTAGTAAATGTGATTTCTTTAAGGAGGAAATCCAATATTTGGGTCATGTGATCACAAAGGATGGAATTGCTGTAGACCCAGAAAAGATAAAGGCCATAATGGACTGGCCTGTACCAAAAGACGTAGCAGATGTTCGATCTTTTATGGGATTGGCTGGGTATTACAGGAGATTCGTGGAAGGCTTCTCGAAAGTAGCTTTTCCCATTACCTCATTACAGAAGAAAGGGAGGGCATTCCATTGGACCCCAAATTGCCAGAAAAGTTTTGAGCAATTAAAACATCTGCTCACTACAGCACCAATTTTAAGTATAGCAGACCCTCATAAAGATTATGTGGTCTGCACAGATGCCAGTAAGGAGGGATTTGGGGGAGTATTAATGCAAGAAGGAAGGGTAATTGCATATGAATCACGTAAATTAAAAGAACATGAACAGAAATATTCTGCCTATGACCTGGAGCTAGCTGCTGTTATACATGCTCTAAGGATGTGGCGGCATTATCTTATGGGCAGAAAATTTTTACTGCTCACCGACCACCATAGTTTGACCAGCTATTTCAGCCAGCCTACTTTAAACACTAGACAAGCATGGTGGATGGACTTTTTAAGCGGTTTCGACTTTGAAATAAAACATTTGCAAGGGAAAGCAAATAGAGTAGCAGACACTTTAAGTAGGAAAGTGCAAAGTTTGTATGAAGTTTCCATCTCTGGGTGGAAAAACTCCTTTCTGGACATAATAAGGGAAATTTCAGAACAGGATACAGAATATCAGCAGTTAAAACAGCAAATACAGCAAGCTGCTGGAAGGGACAGCCAACAAGAATATGCGACTGATGATGCGGGAATTGTCTACTTTAAACAAAGAATATACATGCCCAATCAAAGCAAAATTAAAAATCTGATTATGGATGAGTTCCACATCAGTCATTATGCTGGTCACCCAGGTTATCAAAAGATGATAACAGCAATTCGGAAGGAATATTTTTGGCCAGGAATGAAAAAGGACATTGTGGAATACTTGGCACGGTGCTTAGAATGTCAACAAATTAAGGCTGAACATCAACATCCAGCAGGACTGTTGCAACCCCTGCCCATTCCAGAATGGAAATAGGAAATCATCTCCATGGATTTTATTACAGGATTACCTAGAACCAAGAAAAATAATGATTCCATTATGGTAGTAGTGGACAAATTGAGTAAGGCTGCACATTTTATACCAGTGCAATCTACTTACAGGGCCGCACAAATCGCTCACGTTTTTATGCAGAACATATTCAGGTTGCATGGACTTCCAAAAACAATAATTTCCGATCGGGATGTGAAATTCACATCAGTTTTCTGGAAGACATTGTTCGCCAATTTAGGTACTCAGCTGAATTTTAGCACAGCGTATCATCCACAAACTGATGGGCAGACGGAGCGAGTAAACCAAGTAGTAGAGGATATGCTAAGGGCTTATGTTATGCAACAACCTACACGATGGGAATAATATTTACACTTGGTGGAATTCGCTTATAATAATGGCTATCACACTTCAACTCAAATGAGTCCCTTCGAGGTTATGTATGGCCGAAAATGCCGTACACCCTCCAGCTGGGGAGGACCTGAAGATAAATTAAGTCTAGGACCTGACATGCTTAAAGAAATGGAGGACATGGTAAAAAGAGTACGTGTTAATCTGAGGGCGGCTTAGGATAGACAAAGGAATTTCGCTGATCGGAAAAGGAGATTTAAGGAGTATCAGATTGGGGATCATGTGTATATACGAATTCAGGCCAAAAGAAGTACCTTACAATGGGCTGGTTGCGCTAAATTGGCACCTAGATATTGTGGACCCTTTCAGATACTAGCAAGAATCGAACCAGTGGCTTACCTGCTGGCCTTGCCAAGTCACATTCGGGTCCATAACGTTTTCCATGTTTCAGTCCTAAAGAAATATGTGTATGACCCTAAGCATGTAATTCGATGGCAGGATATACAGGTGGGGTTATTGCTGTAATTAAAAATTCAGCAAGAATCCTAGTAGGAAGGAAAAACTAACTCAGAAATTGTGTAATGCAGGTCGAACCGGAAGGAGAAGTGCTGGTCGAACCGCTGAGTATCCTCGACCAGAGAGAAGTGCAGCTGCGGAAACGAGTTATTACCCAAGTTAAGGTACAATGGCGGTATTTTGGCCCTGAGGAGGCCACTTGGGAAGACCAGGAATTAATGAAGAAAGCATATCCAGACCTGTTCATGATTGTAAGACACCGAGACGGTGTCCAATCTCAGGGGGAGGAGATGTAATGACCAAACAGTTATATGAATAATTTTCTAAGTTACCATGTTGGGTAAATGTGAAAACAGGATTATTACTTTATTAATATTGAAATGTCATTTATTTGAAATTATGAATTAAGTGATATTGTAAATAACATTGTGAGGAAGAAGTTATTTACTTCCTCTTGCTTAACTAAAAGAAACGGTTGCCAGCAAATAAGGGTAACCCTAACCACCTTTCCTTACCATAGAAATGGAAAGAGGAAAAAGGGGCCTGGGCTGTTAAGGAACCGACAGGAAAAAGAAAAGAAAGCAAAAGGAGAGGGTACTATGTCTGGTGAAGACCAGATAGTATCAGCACTGTTGTGCATCATACTGCACTGCTGTTAGCGTGCATCATCTTGCGGAAGGCAGTGGCCTGCAAGCGAGCTTGGGGGAGAGAATCAAGTCGAAACGACTGATCTCGTGGTTGGGAGGATTACAAGCTCTGTAGGAGTTTCTTCAGTTGAAAAGACAGAGAATTAAAGCAAGCATGGTACAGGTAAGAGAAATGTGGTTATAGTGTTAGTGTAGTAATCTTTTCTTATTAGGGAAGGACTATTGATTATCTGTAAAAATAAGGCTCTATTGTTAAGCTGTAGATAAAGCTGTATTATAAATCTGTAGGAGGATAAAATAAACTGATAGGGAAAGTAAAATAAAGATGCACAGGGAAATTTATATATTTTTCTTTATCAATTTATGACTGTCAGTTTATTCTCCAGTTTAATCTACCAGTGGACGAATACAATGGCCAGAAAAGATAATAACTGGAATCTTAACGAATATGAAACAGGAAGAAGAATCATACTGTACCATCATCATTACATGAATATAGTTTGAATGCCATGTAATAAACTGTTATTCTGTCCAGATATTATATCAGAAAACGAAGTATAAATAATTTAGTGTTAAGCAACCAACAGTCGATACATAATAAAAGATTTATTCTCTAGGGTTGGAACCAAGGGGGTTTGGTTCCCTGAACTCTTAATGTCCAGGCATTTACCGCAAGGGTATAAGAGAACGGGCACAACATTGCCCAGACCCATCTCTGAAGGAGACAATAGAGTCGGCCGAGACATAAACTATTGAGAATAATCATGACAAGAAACAAACCTCCCTACCGATACAAGTGCCATGTAAACATATAATACACCTCGAGTTTGATAGGACTTTGTCTAGAATATCTTTGACAGGAGTATATGTATACATATAAATATAAAGCCGAGGAACAGAGATAGTTTCGAAATAAATATAAAGCCGAGGAACAGAGATAGTTTCGAAATAAATATAAAGCCGAGGAACAGAGACAGTTTCGAAATAGATATATATGAACAACAGTCGTTAACAACCTGAAGGCGTGCTATGGGACAAACCCCATCACGATAGGTAACAGTGTTATAGTAATTTTAGACCACGCACGCATGACCTTAGGGCCGGCGCGCTCTAAATAATTAACAGGAAATATTTCTAAGATTGAATTAAGAATATGCAGCTAACGATATCAAGGTAAAGCCCTTGTCAACAAGCATATAATAAAACGAACAATTACAGGAGAAATATTATCGAACTGTGCGAACTCAGAAAATAACATTGATAGACAGATGTAACACAACAGTTGGAAGGCGATTTATATATATGTAAAAGTTAATTATACACAGTATAAACCTTTAAAACTCATGCGGATACAGAAACTTGACATACTCGAGTAAATGTCCAAACTGTGGAAGATTAAGCCGGTTGGCTATTTCCTTACACTTATACAAGTTAATAACAATGATTCACGGATCTCCCGTGAGGACTCGAATTGACCCAGGTACCAAACCCAATCCTAGCTTTAGAAAAAAAGAAACTACCCAGAACCGGACATGACAATATCAACCCTCAGTGACCAGAGATGCAGATGCCTTGCCGAGGGCGTCATAACCCGGTCAAACGTCAATGAAATTCGGTAAACCTCCTGACAGGAAGAAAAATATCACTCAGGCCAATTTCATGTTTTAACGAAAATTGCAAATTCAGGGGTTGGAGGTATCTTACCTGGGAAATGTGGAGAGACCGTAAACCTGAAGCCACCATCGCCAAACCCTCGCCTCCAGTACCCTGGCAAGGTCATAGCACATAATCTGATTAAATACAGTTAATAAATAATCTAACCATACGAAAACTATGTCTCTGTTGCAAAGAAAAGTAACACAGTACCTGAGAAGAGCTCGGACGTTTTCATTCAGAGAGGTAACGACCTCGACAATGGCGGAATGCAAACCAGCGTAGCTGTAGGTATTGGTTCATCAAATGGAGAACTGAGTAAAGGATACCATAATGCAAATGCAGAGGTAACCAGCGGCGGGAGGCGCTGCCTCGCAAAAATGTGTAAATGCCGATGAAACCCTAACCATTTCCTTTTGGAACCGAGGGCTGTGAATTATCACCGTCGATCTCCAAGAAGCAATCCTGAGCATTCATACAGGATAGGATCCCGAGGGTTCCTGGGCTGAGTTATGGCAATTAAATTCCATCAGCAGTCCCGTTTTCAAACTCCAAGGACCGTATCAGTGGAAGCGTATGGAACGACCAGCTGTCCGTCCGGACAGAGGAGTGTTATACAGGTGAACCATCCAATTCATTGCCCGGTATTCAATGCAAAACCCAGGTGTAGCGGAAGTGGTGAGATGACGTGTCCCAAGTGCCAACTCAGGGCTCCCACACATGAGATTATTGAATGTATATATATATATGTGTATTAACCTCGAACCTTTGATATAATATAGTGACATTAATATATGAGTTGTGACATTATAACCACACGTAGATTATGTCTATAAAGTATCAAGGTTACTAGCATGGTAAATCAAAAAAAAAAAAAAACCTTTTTACTATATGAGGTCAGTGACAATAGCTCCACATCTGCCATCTGGAAAAGGATATGGTATTTCCTGACTAATAACCTTACGACATTGACTCTCAGTCAAGGGTCGACAGTAGAGCGCCTTCCTCAGACAAGTTAGAGCAAAATGAAAACATAATCGTGCTTATTCCCCTGACTTCGTTACCAAAACCTAGCCTAGTTCCTCATAATCCGTCAGATTAAGGGTGAGCCAGGTGGATGGTTGAGATTATTTCTACATCCATAGTTTTGCATGCCACAAATTTCATAAAAAATAACTCTGCATATAATATGATCTAGAAAGTTCAATTTATTCGCCAACCTTAAGTCAAATGACCATCGTATATCATGTGGGTTATCAAAGTTTATATATATATATATATATATAACTAATATTTTTCCAAATGTCCCACTTGTGTACCATCTAATGATCTACGAAAAGGCCAGTACTGGACAATTAATTCTCCATAGTATGACTCCCAATTAACTCCTTAAGAGACTAGTGAATAAACTCGTAGAAACAAGCTTGTAACAGGAACAAACAGTTTATATCTTCCAAAGAGGTCCTCTTAAAAGCTAAATTATATTCCCAACCATCATCATACAAATACATGGTAGCAGTAAATAGCAAACTTGAATCGCTTGTCCTTAGAAATACATTTTCAATCTCGTGTTAGGTCCTTATTCTCAAGTCCTTAAGATATAGGCTTGATGGAAGGAAAACTTTAAAAAGAGTGAATTTTTTTTGCAAAGGGTAAACGTGTGTTTACTTTTCCAGGCGTTTAATAATGCCAATGTGTAAGCATCATTCTTTTCTTTAGTGAATAAATTTTGTCATGGAAGAATTTTTGTTAGTTCCGTTTTAAACCATTAATCATTCGAATAAGTTTATTTAATATTTATATAAATATATTGATTTTATATTAATTAAAGAGAAGAAATATAGAATGATAAATATATATTAATTATATTTTAATAATTCATAATAAAAGTTGTAAATATTTATTATCGGAACTTTAATTAAGATGTTTTTTTTAAATAGAGTCTATTAATATGTCTCATCCCCAAATCAATCCAAAACTTGGTAGGCATAAAAATCATTTTTATTTAATAAAATTATATTGTAATAATCAATTTGTCGAAATATTATCTAATAATGTAATTTATTTATCAAATTAAAAATTAATTTATTTTATAAAATAATTTTTTTTATAAATATTTATATAAATTGAAATATATAAAAATTTTTAGTCATGAAAGGTGGTAAATACGATAAGAAACCATAAGTTATAACATTTCGTTATATTTAAATTTAAAATTATATTTAAAGTTAATTGATATAATTGTATTATTATTAAATACTAATTGTTATTTTTTAAAAAAATTTGTTATTGTAATATATTAATTAATTATATTAATATTTAATATTTTAAAATAAATTTATGAGAATTATGTAATTTTAAAAATATTTTTATGATAATGATGATGATGGTGGTGGTTAACGTCCATTGAGACCAAACATTGATCTATCGGACCTAAAGAAACAAATTATTTATTTTGATTTAAGATTTTATTCCTATGCTCAAAAAGCTTGGAGAGAAGCCTCCCGATCTCACTATAATTTTGACATTGTAAGAGCCTAGGAAGGTCAGCATTGTAACAAAGATTGTGAAACTCAGATCTAATGTGGTTGTACGTGGGGCACTCTAAGAGGAAGTGGTTGTCATTCTCGATGTTCCTATTCTAACATATGTGGTAGATCCTTTCCAACCATGGTGTTTTAGGAACTACCCAATGACCTGTTTCACTATGGAGCTCATGAGAATTTGTTCTAATATTTGCTATATTAATTTTCTTCTTTGAGCTAGTTAAAATAGAGAGATACTTTTGATCTCCTAGGGTGGGGTTGACGATCTTCTTATAATAACTTAATTTTCTTTTAGCCGCTAAATCTTTCTCACACCACATTTTTTCTTTGAACATAGAAGTAACAATATCTTTAATGTTATTAATGTTTTGCAATACATCATTCTCGTTGATCTCCTAATAGATTGACCAGTCCCTTGTGTCTTTTTCCACACCTGATTGAGTCTTAGGTGGTTTTGGCTGGAATTTAAAGCTAGCTTAGGAAGTCAATGATCATCTATGTTATTGAGTTTGTGCTTGTACAGCAGAAACCTAATCATAGTTAGGCACTCAATAGGGGAAAGACTTGCTTCTATAAGGAGAATAGGATAGGGTGTATTACTTTTAATTTTCAGGTTATAAGTTATAAAATGCTTCTGGATTTGCTTAATCTTTCTCCATGATTCTCTGGAGATGCTCCAACCTCAAACCTCACAGCCATATAAGATAACAGGAGCGACTAAAGTTTCAAAGAGGAAATTCTTTTTATTCCACATTACAAGATTTGTTGTTTTACAATTATTTTCAAGACCAAAATAAGCTTTCCACCCCCGATTAATCCTTTTCCCAATGCTGTGGTTCCAATTGAGCTTGTGATGAATATCAATTCCTAGGTACTTGTAAGAATACACTTCCTCCAAGTTATTATTGTCATACATAAAATAAGCGTAAGTGTCCTTGAATTTGATAATCATAACTTTTGTTTTGTCAGTGTTAACAATCATACCCATGGTAGAGTAGAAATCCTTAAGAACCTGAGTTGCTTATCAAGATCAGATGGGCACCGTGCGAAAAGAACAATATCGTTAGCATAGAGAAGAAGGATGACAACTATCCCAGCTAAGATCGTGCCATCACATCCTGCTTCCTCTAAATAGACTTTGAGCTTATCAATGTAAATTCCAAATAGGGTAGGGGAGACAGGGAAACCTCGTTTAACTCTGATGTTAAACTTAATATCTTTTGACCACCCCTTATTGCTCTATAGCTTGGAAATTACATTCTCGTATAACATTATAGTGACAACTCTCAAGTCGAGAGAAACCTTTAGCTCTTCTAATCTATTCCAAAGGTTGTATATAGGAACCATATCGAAAGCCTTTCTAAAGTCCACAAAGCAACAAAATAAATTAGATTTATCATTACAACATTCCTCCGCAATGATTTTAAGCATAACGAGGTGGTCTATTGTTGAGTGATGCCTTCTGAAACCTCCTGGCCTTTAGCGAGCTTACCTTCACTTTCAAGCCATATGCTTAACTTCTTTTCCAAAATAATACCATATAACTTGGCTAAGAGAGGGTTGATCATAATTGCTCGATAATTAGAGGGGTTATTTGTATCCCCACTTTTAAAAATAGGGATAATGAGGCTCTCAGTCCAAGGTTTAGGGAACCCTTGCTTGAGTGCTTTATTGTAAAGCTTGTGGATGTGGGGAATGAGGATAGGACCTCCAATTTTTAGGATTTCCGCCTGGTAATCTTCAATGTCCTTAGCTTTCCCATTAGTGAGGCGACTAACCCCAAACTTAATGTCTTCTAAAGAGAAAACTTAGTTCGTTCTGAGTAGGATTTCCAAATTACCCATGACATTTGCAGATTCATAAATTTTTTTAAGATAAGAATTCCAATCATGAAGAGAAATTTTATTATTATCTTTAGTCTTCCTAGTGAGAATTTGCCTCCAAAATTTCTTACGAGCTACCTTAGAGAGGTGTAAGAGATTCTCCTGTCTTTGACAAATGTACTGCCTCTTTTTCCTTTTAGTTATGGCTTTGTATATTTTTATCTTGTCCATTTTAAGAGATTCATTAACAACTTCCTCAATTGCTCTCCTCACACTTTTACAATCTTTCTCATACCATGGATTGGTTTTTCTATTTCTTTTATTATTTGAAACTTCAATTGAGAACATTGTTAATAGAATATGAGAGGGTTGTAGTAAAATTATGATAGAAGTCTTCTATGTTGTCTATACTAGATAAAGGAAGCAAATTAGTTTTTAATTCATTTAGAAAGAGATCATTTTTATTTCTATCAAATATTAAGTTCTTTTGGGTGTAAGTATTATTTTCTGTGGGAAGTCTATGGATGACAAAATTGAGAGTTATAATTAGAGGCCTGTGATTAGAGTTAGGTTCGTGGTCATTTAAGATGTCAAAATTTATTATTTCGTTGTACAATGGGAGAGTGCAAAAAATGTAGTCTACCACATTTGTACCAAGTTCATGGATATAGTTAATCTTGTTGGAATTGGGCCACTTCTTTAGATCGTTGTAAATTATGAGATCTGAGCACTACAAATCTTGACTAGCTTTGACCCAAATAAATTTTCCTTGAGGTCTTCACAGCTCCTTTTGTACCTACTAGCCAGAGTATGGTCTTCGTCTAACCAAAGAGGATTAGGGTTGGAATGATTTCTTAGAATAATAGCTTGGTTGTTTGAAGTTTGAGCATTAAAGTCACCTATTAAAAGGATATTACCGTCATTCCTTAGGCTAGAAATATCATTCTCTAAAGCATTGTAAGGGTTAGTTTTATCTAGATTCTTCTTCTTATTGAAGTTAGAATTGATTGGGGGAAAATAACATATTGCTATGTAGGACGCTTTATTATTTACTTCACTAATCTCTATCCAACTATAATGGTTATGACGGTCATTTTAATAAATCCTAGCATCGGGGGATATGTTCTTCTAAATGTAACAAGCTATTCCCCCAATGTCTCTACAGGTGGATCACTTGTTCTAGGTAGACCATAGCATAAAGCCATCTATGTTAGGGACATTAGATTCTTCATGCTCCCAAGTTTCAACAAGCAAAATAATGTCAATATCATTTGAAATCCAACTTAGCTTGGGGCCTTTGTTCCATGGGAAGCCTCGACAATTCCAAGAAAGGATCCGAAGCATGTTTAATTACTATTGATTACTATATTTTTGGTTTCTATGTCGAATAAAGGCTTTTCTATTTCTAATTATTGCCCATTTTCCTTCCTTTCTAGCTTCTCTTACCTTTTGAACCTCCTTTCTTAATTCTGTTTAATCTTCTCGAATGAGATCTTCATTTATGAATATTCTCGTTCCTTTTAGACTTGATATTTTACTAAGTATGTTGTACTTATGATTAGTGGAGCTCACCTTTATGAAAATTAGTCTTCCTTTATTCTTTGTTAATTTCCACAACCTTGTTGCTTTTGTGAGACACAATGTTTCAATTTGTAATCTATTATGTAATTCTGTCTGGGCTAAGGCTAAAGTATCCTCATCTAGTTCCTCTTTTAAACCAAAGATTATAAGGTTCAAGGCTCTTTTTTTACATTCGTGGTCTAATTCTATTAAATTTTTCATTTCATCTTTTATTGGTTTTGTTTTTCTATAACCTACAATCTAGTCTCCATTGCCTACATTTTATTCTCCGCTAGTTTTATTTTATTTTTTATTTGTTTTTGGATCGTGTCTTCAAGAGATGCAAATTTATTTTCCAGCATGGCTTCTAACTCTTTTTGTAGCTTGGTTTCTCTTTCTTCTCTATGCTTCTCTAAAGACTTTATATACTCATAAAGGCCTTGTAGAGTAATGTGCTAGGTGTGCCCTTGGTAATATTTGGTAACTGTGGTGAAATATTCATACTTGAAATTATATGAGCAAATATGTATTAGAAAAAGAAAAAGATAAGGAATGTATGCAACTGATATCAACAAACCTGACTGCAGATCGCCCATGCCCACCATAACCCACAGACCGAAGATGTAGGCCTCAGAACTGGGTTTAAATGCTGAAGAATATATGTGAGCCTCTACCCTGGTCATATAGCAAGGCTTAGAATTGATCACCGAATTTGCGAGCCTTATGGTCTTATATCGTAGAGGAAGTGTATATATAAAGTACGTGTTTAACTCTTTCACCAAGCCTCAGAACTCTTTCACAAAAGAATATATGTGAAGAATGCGAAGAAGTGTATATATAAAGTACGTTTTTAACTCTTTCACTGAGCCTCAAAACTCTTTTACCAAAGAATATATGTGAAGAATGTGAGGAAGTGTATATATAATGTACGTGTTTAATTCATTCACCAAGCCTCGGGACTCTTTCACCAAAGAATATATGCAAAGAATGCGATGAAGTGTATATATAAAGTACGTGTTTAACTCTTTCACCAAAGAATATATTCGAAGAATGTGAGGAGGTGTATATTAAAGTACATGTAACTCTTTCACCGATCCTCATAACTCTTTCACCAAAGAATATATGCGAAGAATGCGAGGAAGTGTATATATAAAGTACGTGCTTAATTCTTTCACCGAACCTCAGAACTCTTTTAGTGAAGAATATATGCGAAGAATGCAAGGAAATGTATATATAGAATACGTGTTTAAATAATCATTAAAATTATTAAATAATCATTTATTTATTTTTAAAAACAAATAAATTGTAATTTAGATAAACAAATAAATATTATAATGTATAAATTTAGATAAATATAATATATATGAACATGGTTTTAAGGTATTCTTTGCAAAATGTCATTAATAAAATAATAAAATAATATTTACTATATTAGATAAATATAATTAAAATAAACCAATTTTAATTGTTCAATTTTAATAATCATTTAAAAAATATCAAAATATTTTTTTATTTAATTCTTTTAATATAAGAATGATTTACATTTATTTTATTATATTTTCTAGTTATATATAAATAAATACTTATCTATATATATATATATATATATATATAATATATATATATTATATATATATATAATAATATCTATATATCTATATATATATATATATAAATTTTTCCAATTAATATATTAATCTAATTTTAATTCAATGTTATATTAATTATATTTATTTTAATTTAATTTTTATTGGATGTCATAAAATATTTACATCGGTATGTTTAATAGTATAATAGTATGATATTATGTTTAATAATATGATAATATTATTGATATTATAAAAATTATGATAAACTCACAGGATTATTACTACTATAAATTCAAGGGATTAACATTATAACCTCCAATGAATTATGAACCCAAGGGAATAATATTATACTAAACTAATTAATATTAAAAACCTAATAGATTATATTAAAATCTCAAGGAATTATTAATATTATCAACCCAACAGATTAATATTAAAAACACAAGGCATTAATATTGTAAACCCAAGATGTCTAGGGATTAATATTGTAAACCAAAGATATCACAAGGAATTATTATTTCCCACATCGACTAAGATGTCTACATTTATAAACCAAGGGATTAATAATATGAAAACCAAGGGATAAATGTGGTTGATTGTTTTAGGGTTTATAATATTTATACATTAACACATTTTAAATATGGTTGACTTTTGTTGACACGGTCAACTATAGTAAGCACAGGTATCATACTCAACATGACTACCATAGTGAACCATTGTGATAAACATTATCAGAAGATAACAATCAATTTGATAGTCATTGTAATGTTAAATTGCATTACAATTTATTCAATCTCCCCTCTCAACATTACAAAATTAGGGTTTAAAATTAGGAGTTTTAGTTTTGGGTTTCATATTTGGCTTATGAAACCCAATATGAAATTCTTTGGGTTGCATTGCCGCATTTGTATATTACAGTTTAATATTAGGGGTTATAATACTAATCCCTTGGATTTGTAATCCCTAGTGTATATAATATTAATGCCTAAGGTTTACTAATAACATTAGGGTTTAATGTTGCGATATTTGAATGGTGCAAAAATCTATCCAATATCACATTGTAACAAACATTGTCGTAATGTGACAACCAATATGAAAATCAATGTTGGAACCTTACATTACATTCTTTATTTTTTGAACATCACATTTTGATACTACAATAGGACTTTGTATTATGATATTTGCATGCTATGAATATCAATCCATTGTTATATGGTCATAAACATTGCTGCAGGATGACAATTTATTTCATACGCATTGTCGTGATGTTACATTACATCAAAGTCTATTCAATGTCATCTCTTAACATTAGAAAATTAGTGTTTATTAATCGCTTGGGTTTATAATATTAATCTCTTGCGTTTATTAATTCCTTGAATTAATAATATTAATCACTTTGAGTTTATAATCCCTAGGTTCCATAATATCTATATCTTCAGCATTTAATCCACATGGTCTAAAATATTGATCCCTTGGGTTAAGTAACCCCATGGGTTTATAATAACAATAGGGTTTAATGTCGTGATGTTTGCATTGTCGAATTACTATATTAGGGTTACAATGTTGGGTTAAATATTAGGATTTGTAATGTTGGGTTTAATATTATGGTTATAATATTAGGTTTAATGTTAAGGTTTATAATATTGGTTTTATATTGTGAGGGTTTATAATATTTGGTATAAAATTAGGGTTTGACGTTGTGATGTTTGAAAGGTGTCGAAATGTATGCAACACTCCACTGTCACACACATTGTCACAATGTGACAAGCAATATCAAAATCATTGTTCGAACCTTACATGACATTGCAAATATTTCAACTTCACATTATGAAACTACAATAGGGGTTCATGTTGTGAAGTTTACATGGTATAAAAATCCATCCAACATCGCATCTTGACAAATATTATTGCAAGATGGCAATTAATTTCATACTCATTATCAAAATGTTACACTACATTTCAATTTATTCAATGTCACCTCTCAATATTAGAAACTTGGGGTTTATTAATCCCTTCACTTTACTAATTCCTTATGTTTATTAGGCTTTATAATATTAATCCCTTCGGTGCTTAATCCCTATGATTTAATTTTTTGGTGTTTGAATGGTGTGAAAGTCTATCCAATGTTGCATTGTGAAAAACATTATCACAATGTGACAAGAAATATGATAATCATTTTTGGAACCTATTGATGCCTCGAAAATCGTTGCATCAACATCGGGGAAAACCACCTGGTCCAGACCTTAAAGGTAGCTCCTTTTCTGTTTGGTGTGGTGGCTCCAACTCGATATAATGGGACCAGTTTCCAATGATTTATAATGGGATGGATAAGTGATTGATTTTGTAATATCTAATGGGAATGATGGATGATTTATTCTAAAATACAACAATATAATTAATTAATCTATTTGAGGAAGTCTTTCTCTTAGTGCAATTTTTGATGATTCTTATTGACAAGTAAGCATATAGATGACTATACTTGTAAACAAAAATATTTATTCATATGATAAATACTTTGTTCAAGTAGTTGAACAAAGTAATAATTAAAGAATTATTGCACTAATCTTTATATATCATTCACATACATATGTATGAAAAATAACAACTCTTAAAAATTCAATAGTGATAAATTAAAGGATTGTTGTGAAAGCATATACATATATCAATAATATCAAAATGAATAAATGTTGATTCACATAAAAGTATGAAGCAAAAACATAGATCGTAGTACCATATGTCTTTGAGTCTCCTCCAATATGAATTGTGTTCAGATCCCACCTTTCAACTTGGAAATTCTTTTACAATAAGCAATAGTGCATATCAAATAAAAGTATTCTTCATCAAAACTTAGAATTCTGGTCCAGTTTTTATAAAAATAAATATATTGAAAGCATAGTAGTGCACCTTCCGATCCAAGTCTCGATACAAAAATTTGAGGACCCTTTCTAAAAAAACGAAAGGGCCTATAAATACTATTAAACTAACAAACAATGAATTAAATGTGCTAGGTGTTGGTATAACCAAATCACAGAAAATTGAAAATATTCTCAAAATATGCATGCTGCAGTCAGTCAGAATGGTTCATTGCATCGGCTGATCATCTCGTGACTTGAGCTGACAAATGGCTAGCATTGGTTGAAGTTCTGGTGGATGACTCATGTTTCAGTGTAACTGAGCAGTGTATGTGGCATTTGTAAGTTTGGGAATCATATGACTGATTGCATCGGTGAAGCATTTCATCATTGTCCACTGACTATGTGGTTTAACAAAGAAAAACCAAAATGTTTCCCATGTCAAAGTTTGAATAAATGCGATCAATATTTTCCTTTGCTTCAGCTCCTGTTTCCATGTTTGTTCTAATGCTTTCACTGATGGAAGTTTCCCTAGAGAATACTCTGTAATTAAATTTAACAAATAAAGAGTATCATTAATCAATTCAACCAGATTGCTTGTTGCCGATCTACATCTTGATGTCGCCCTTTCCACTTTCATTAATTGAGATTGCCATTCAGCAAATATGATTTCTTTATGTGATTCTAGAATTTGTGGTAGATTAGTAGCTTTTTCTTCTTTGGTTTCTTTCCAAGAGAGAAAATCTATTAATCTTTCATCTGCTTGCTCCAATTTCTGTCTCGCATAAACTTATTTATCAACCATAGATGATGAAATTTCACACAGGGGAAGAACGAGTGAGATGTTATGACATAATAGGCTCAACTGATTAGAAAATGCTTTGGTCATTTGTAGAACCTTTGATTTGAATTCTCCCACTTGTGGATATTCTTTGAATCTTTCTATTTGCAATGACAGTTGAGTAATCTATTCTTCCTTTGATTTACTCAACTGTTCATTTAATGATCGCAACTTGCTCAATGCTTGGGATAGTTTATGTTGCTTCTGAATTGCATGTTGATCAATTCCTTGTTTTTCTTTGAGAAATTGCTCATTCAATTGATCATTTGACTACCTCTAGGCTGCTAACTATTGTTCCAACTGCTCTATCTTTTACTTCTTTTCTTGTACCTATGTTTCCAGTAAAATGATTTGTTGGTCCTTTTCCTTGAGTAAGTTACTTACCTTCGATGCTATGTCTATCGTAGCCACTTTGTATGCTATAGCATACTTAGAAAGTTTAGTGATATCTTCAGAATGATTGACTTCTTCTATCCATACCACATATTTTATCTACATTTGTGAAGTCAAAAGAGGAGATTGATCAACTTTCCGCTTTTTCCTTTGTCTTTTGATTACAACCCTATGCTTAGGGCTGTAGAAGAAATCCAAGGGTGGTATTTCTTCTACATGTAAAACAAATTCATGAGATGGATTCTCGAGGATTATTTCTACATCCTTTTGAGTTATGGGTGGGTCACTAGTTTCTTCAATTGGAACTGTATCAATTACTGATTTCTAGCCAGTTGTCACCTCAGGTGTGTTGAATCCTTGTAGGCTCTCAGTATTACTAATGATAGAGTCTCAACTGCTTTCTGTTCGCTTTGACTCTGTGGCTAAATTGTAGGGGTTGTAGCTAATAGGTCTAAAGGCAGAGTTTGGAACCTCTGAACTCTGAGTGTATTGAACGTTTCTAGCCCATCTTCTTGATACCTGATCCTAGCCAATCCTTTAACCTGAAAGAATGTTTCGGCTGAAGAAAATAAATCATCAAAGTCATCTGCCTCATGATCGATTTGGCAAGTTTAGCTTGAGTGGTAACATTATGCGAAACCTTTCTTGGGTCATATTGCCTATTCGGAATGGTTGCAAGATTCAACATCTAAATCTTCTCTGTCTATTTCTTTGCATGCTTGTAATCATGTAAAGTAAAAATGCCATATCGTAGGGGGAATATAGGCCACATTTGTTTCATGGAATCTGTAAGGGTTCTTGATGTCCCTTCGAATGGTATTTGATGTGCCAATTCCCGTGCTAACAATTTATCAGAAAAGTATAGACGAAGAACATGGGGTTTAGTGAGATTGCCAAAAATCCTCACATAGGTAAATTTCTCCTCTCTGAACCAGCTACCTACTGTTGTCAGATCAATTGCTGCTTCAAGGGATATCCTGGTGGCAAGCTTATTGAAAATACAATAAAATAGAGGTAAAGGAAAATCATTGTAAATTCTATACAAGTGATTCTTATAGTGTGCCTTCCACCACTGTTTATGATAAATATGAATAGGATTCAGATCTTGGGAAGTCCACTTCCATTTGAGTACTAGGTATTCAGAATTAAAACAGATAATATCCAAAACATATGCATTGTAGTAGAAAGGAGGAATGATCCAGGAAGTTGTATATGCATTCCTTCTGTATTCTAATATCTCAGTGGCTAGTCCATCAAACAAAATATTTGCCCAATCCATAACATAACTATTGATTGCAGCTTCTATTAACAGGACTGTATCTGTAGTGAATTTCACAGAATCATGTTGTCCCCATAGTCTACACAACATAGCTCCAGCATAGCAATAAGAAGAATCTAATGAGTCGACAAAATACTTACTTGATGACTCGTACTTATGTTTCTCTGGGAAATGCCTCCATTTGTTGATCAAGTCTCACTCCAAGTCATTTTTCTTTGCAAATTCTTCTAGGAATGCCCTGTTGTATCACTTCTCAGGTGAAGGTAGATGGTACATTTTCCTGAGATCTTTAGGCTTGAATGAGCGAATATCTTTCCACTTGCCGTGGAAAATGTTCCATCTGACGTTGGGATTTTCTCAAGAACCCATCTAACCATATTAGTGTATGGAAAATTTTTGCCCCGCGCTGCTATCATGTGAAGGTATGAATATGACAACTCTTTGAGGTTTCCCTTTGACTTGTTGGTTGAATCTGTTGTGGCTTCCTCTTCTAATTTCTAAGTCTCCTCTGCTTCTATCAAATTATAAATGCTTTCCAAGCTAGCATTTCCCAAATTGAGACATGTCATATTTGATATTAATCCCTTCCTGCTCGATCTTGGTTCTTTAGCTATAGGAATTGTTTTGGCCTTCTCAGATTTCTTTCCAATCTTCTCTGGATTCATGGATTCGAAGGAACTTTGGACACACAATTGAAAATCGTAACACAAAGATATTACCGCTGAAAGCGAATATGAAAATGAACAAAATTACAATGATTGTCATATGATAAATCAAATGTAGTTAAGAATTACCACGAATGAAATCTTTTAAAGGATTTACTCTTAACTGTAAATTTAATAGCTGTTTGAACCGCCAATCATGGTCAATAAATACCATAAATACCCATCTCGTCGATCATATATGAAATAATTATGTCAAACATGCTTCAGATTTCTTCGATTGACAATCGAACATAAATCGCAAATCACAATTGGGAGTTTCAAAGGGAGAGGCCTTATGACTTGAAACGAAAATTTCCGATTGCCAAAAAGTAATATTATAATAAAGTGGAGTACTATGCATGCAAATTGTTTTAGTGTACATTTCCCTCTTGAGATGCGTGCCCAATTGATTGATCGCAAATCAAGGTTTGGCTTTTCCTTTTATCCCTTTGTCATATGACATCTCTGATTGTCAATTTCGATTTCCTTTATCTTATCAGAGGATTTGATAGGGCCTTTTATGTGTGTGCATCCTTCCAATTGCTGATTGTGATTTCCTTCATTGGATTGGAGGATTTGATGAGTTATTTGTTTTTCATTGTGATATGCGATCTCTGATCGCTTTATTGCAATGTAGAATTGTTTATAATATTTTAAAGGAACACTTTATTTTTTATCAAAAGGCTTTATAAAATAAATTATTTACATCGGGCCTTTTGATAAAGGTTTTTCTTGTAATGAGCTCAATACCAGTTTTATTCATAAACTCACAAATCTAAGTAAGTTTATTTAAAAAGGGACCCATTTCTTAATAAATATTTTGTGTAAAATTTTATAGAAATGGGGGGTTGTTGTACACTGCAACAATTGGTGATTCACTGGAAGAAACAATTATCTCTGACAAAATAGTATAATATCTTAACCTTCTTAATCTGAAAACCTTAGTGGATAGAGAAAATATAATATAACTAGGTAATCATAAATTCTGAATATAATGAAAACTATTTTTTCTATCTCTTTCTCATCTCAAAATTAAATACATTCTAATTTTAATTAAACCTTAATTGGTTGATAATGATAAAACAAGAGACTTTTCTAACTTATCTTGTATAATGACTCCTTTGTCATAGGTAGAGCCATTGTTGCCAGCAAACGTTCATAGTCTAAGCAGGGTTACCTTTAACCATCCGATAATTCATTGTCCCATCCATTTTAGAGTATAATTTAAAAGAATGAATCCAAAAGATATGTTTGCACACTTTTTGTATTAATTTTTCTTTTTTCCTTATTTATTTATTTTGTAAGATAAAAATCCATTGTCCTGGTTTGTTGCCCAGCTATTGACAATGCCATTCATTGGTTGTAATTTAACTGAACAAGCTGGCTCGTGATGAGACACCTTGTCTTATAATTATAAGCCATTACCCTATTTTGGTATGCAGTGTTGGTAATGTCAGTTGAATTAGTCCCCTATGATTATGTTAAGCAGGCTCATGATGAGACCTCTTATCTTCTATATCAAATATATTTTAGAATTACACTCTGAAAAATCATAAACTTTGATGGATGGGATGAATAATTTTATCCTTAAGAGAACATGGATGACAGTTTTGAGATTTGAAGATGCTAAGATTGAATCAGTATTTGCTTTTTATTGATAACCTTTTTTAGGCGTCTAAAACTTAAATGGTTTACAGTATTTTTAAATTTTGAGAATATTTCACAAAAATAAAAAGGGTTTTTAGAGTTTAATTATACCTAATTTCCTAGAACTTTTCCTTTTCCTTTAAGGCTTCCATTTATCAAAAGTAAATATTAAGACTATTTTCTTTTAAGTAACCTTTTGAAAGTAGTAAAGATCAATAGAAGGCTATTTACAACTTTATTTTCTAAGAAACAAAATAAACTAATTATTCACACAAATATAGCTAAAAATTGAATATTTACAGAGTGGGAAGGGGTTACCTGCTCAAATGAAGAATTTTTTCAAAATAATCCCATGGACAGGAAGGGAATCTCTCTTTCTTGATACATCTTGCAATATGAATGTTGATGGGCCTATCTTCTTACTGATTTGAAATGGTCTGAGCCACATTTTCTGAAATTTAGTGTGTTTTCCTTTATCCTCATGGGCTTTGTCCCATTTCAAAACAAGATCACCAACTTGTAAATGTTTTGAGCCAGTTGAAAGTATCAAAAGAAGACTTAATAATTTATTGATGCTTCTCATGTGTAATTTGGTCTTTCTCCCTTTCTTCCTCTAGTTTCAGGATCTGATTATGTCTCAATTGAATAGAAGATGAGGGATTTTCTTTAATAAACTGCACTAAGGCAAGTGATGGAAGTACTAAGTTTGCTGGTATGACAGTCTCCTTTCCATACACTAGATTAAATCGAGAAGTGCCTATTGAGGCCTTCTTTATTATACGGTCTACCCATAATGCAAATATCAAATACTTATGCCAATTCTTATGATTTTGATCAATAGTTCTCTTATGATTTTGATAAGATTATTATTGGTGGATTCTGCTAAACCATTACCTTGAGGGTAGTAGTTTGTATAAGATTTCAATTTGAATCCTCTTTTGATAGAAAAATCAAGTATGGAATTACCGAAGAAATAAGGTGCATTATAAAAAATAAGAGCATTTGGGACACTGAACCTGGTAATGATGAACTGATCTATGAATTCAATGATTACCTCAGAGTTTGTTGTCTTCAAGGGAATTTCTTCTACCCACTTAGTAAAGTAATTTGTAGCTATAAGGATATACCTATGCTATTTGTATGAATGTGGAATAATTTCTCCAATGATATCCAATCCCCATTGTTCAAAGGGTTGTTCTATGTTGACTGGTTGCAAAGGAAAAGTTGGCTTCCTTTGTCTTCCACTTGTAGTTTGACATGTTTTTCATTTCCCTACATATTCAAGAGTGTCTTTAAATAAGGTGGGCCAGTAATACCTAACATGAATAACTTTGTGGTTGTTGTATTAGCTCCAAAATGTCCTCCTGCTGGACCATCATCTAGTTCCTACAAGACCTTTTGCGCTTCAGGCTTTTCTAAGCATTTTAACAAAATTGAATCATAATTCCATTTAAACAACACATCATCAACAATCATGAAGTTTTTTTCTTTCAGTATTATGGCACGTTTATTTTTATAGGAAAGATTAGAAGGAGCATATCCATTTTTCAAATAGAATATCAAATCTGCATATTGGGATTGAGGATTAATGGTACTTATCTCATTGATTTCTTCAATATTGTTTGTACCTTCATGTTCTTGAATATTAGGAGCTCGTGCTAACAGCCTGCAAAACAATTGGCCTTTAAAAATCTTGGTTGGTCTAATGTCCAAATCATACTGTTGTAATTTCGTGACCTAGTTTTCCCTTTTTCCCGAATTCCCTTTGAACTAGTAACTGTCTTACTGCTGAAAAAGGAACTATAACTTTTGTGTGATCCTTTAAGAGAAAGAGCCGAAAGTGTTTAACGACCTTGTATACAACAAAGGATTGCTTTTCAACTTCGGAGTAATTAATTTCAGAACCTTGAAGGTTTGAACTATGAAATGAAATTGGTGCTTCCAAGTTTTGATCATTGATTTGTGTCAGCACTGCCGCGTAAGATGAATCCAATGCAAGAGTATATAAAATGAAATGATTTGAAAAATCAAGAGTGTTTAATGCGGGAGAATTTATGATTTCTTTCTTGATTGAATCAAAACCCTCCTTTTCTATATGCCCCCATTTAAACACTGAGTTTTTCTTGATCATGGTATGTAATGGTAAAACAATTTGTGAAAAATCTGGAACAAATCTTTTTACAATATAAATTTGACCTAAAAATGATTGCATTCTTTTATTATTATATGGAAATGGAATATCAGAAATCTGTTTGATTCTATCTGGATCAATATAAATACCATCTTTTGAAATAATGAATCCCAAGAGTTTACCTTGGTCGAGAGCAAAAAACGACTTCTTAGGATTGAGTGAAATGCCATACCTTTTAGAGTGTTCGAAGATTTGTTTCAAATCATGTAAATGATTTGATCTTTTCTTAGAGAAAATAGTAATGTCATCCAAATAGACAACTACTAATTTATTGATTATTCCTTTGAATGTTATGTCCATCGCTCTTTGGAATGTAGCTTGAGCATTGATTAATCCAAAAGGCATTGTTTGATAGGCATAAGTTCCCCACTTAGTTCTGGAAGTAGTCTTAAGTCTGTCATCAGGGTGCACCAAAATTTGGTTATACACTGAAAAACCATCTAAGAAAGACATTAATTCAGAACTAGCTACTGAATGGAGAGTTTGCTCCATTGTTGGTAGAGGGAAGTTATCATTTTGACTTGCTTTATTAATATTTCTGAAATCAATACAAATTCTAATGTCACCATTTTTCTTTCTCACTCGCACCATGTTGGACACTCAATTTGAATGTCTAACAGGAAAAATTATCTTAGCTTCCAAGAGTTTGTTTAATTCAGCTTTTATTTGACTTTCGAAGTTGGGATGCATTTTCCTTAATTTTTGATGTACTGGTTTTTCTTTAGATATCATTGGAATTATATGCTATATGATAGAAGTATCATATGTTTTCGAATCATCATATTTCCAGGCGAAGACATTTTTATATCTATGCAATAATCTGATAAGTGCAATTTTTTCTTTTGAAGTATGTCCAATCCCATATTGATGTTTTATGGCTCGTCCTACGTACCAAGGTTTATTAATTTAAATCTCAAAGTAGAACTTTGAAGTTTTGAATTAGTAAACTGTTTAAACCTATCTTTGATGTCATAAAGGCCTTCAAGTTTGACCACTGGTTTAGGTATTGAATTTTCTTCAAGTTTTTCTTTCATTTAAAGATCATGCTAACTTTCATCAATAATTTGATCATCATAGGACATATCAGAAGTTAAGAAATTTAAAATGTCATCATCATGATTGAATACTCGCTAGTTAGTGACATTATCATGAATTGATGGTCTGAAAATTAACTCTACTGAAAATCTATCGAGACTGTAATCTTCAGATGGAAGGAGCTTAGAAACGACATTGGCTAGTAAATCTGTTGCTGCATTCTAGGATCTAGGAATGGGAGAAATATTAAATGCTAGAAATAAGATACAAGGTCTTGTACCAAGGATTGATAATGTTTAAGGTGACTAGAAAGACAATGTATAGTATTTCTAACTTGTTTTATAACAATTTAAGAGTCACCAAACACTTTCAAATATTGTACCTTAAGACCAATTGCTTTATAAAGTCCTTGAATCAAGGCTTCGTATTCAGCAGTATTGTTTGTGCACTCAAATTCTAATCTACATGATAACATAGTCTTTTCTCCCTCAGGACTAACTAAAATACATCTTGCTCCCACACGTTCATTAGATTTAGACCCATCAAAATATAATGACCAAAATAAAGGTTTATCTATAGTTTTATTTACAATTTCCTCGGCAATTTTAACACACCTTGATGTATCTGTTTGAGGAAATTTTTCAATTTGAGATGTGAAATTATTAACTGAGAAAGGTGATTAAGCAATAAAATTACCAAAGAATGATTCAGATGAGTAGTTACCAAGAATGTTATTGTTGAATGCTATAGGTTGGATTTCTTGTTCAAACACTGTTACAGTATGAGTCATATGCTTCTCCCAATCAATCTTAATTTTATTTGGCTTTCCTTTATAAGGTAGCCACATGTGAGATCAATCGGTAGAAATGTAACCATGAAGTTTCTCAGACCAGTCTCTACTTAAAATCAAACCATAGAACTCAGGAATATCAACAACTAAAATGTCAATTCTCTGTACCACTCTTGGATCAGCTAATAACCTAATGGTAACCGAGTTGATTTCTCCTAATACTTGGACCTTAGTTCTATCCAACTAGACAATATGGATTGCAGAATTTTCGGGCTCAATATTTAGTTTAGAACAAATTGAGGCCAGCATTATATTTGATGAAGCCCCTGAGTCAATCAAGCAATTGTGCATATTTCTATTATAAATCTCATAGGTCAAGAGAAAAGGAGGAGTATGGGATTTTGATATATCTCCAATTAGAACAGCATCAGTAGCTTCTACTTTACTGGGTGGTGGTTTACTTGTCTCATTAACTGCTTTGGACAATACAAAATTTGGAAGTGGAGAAGAAGGTATTGTATCTAATTCCTTGAGTAGCAATTTTTGTTGATGTTTAAGTTTACTAAGCTTAAACATAGTGATATTTTCCTTTGTTTTCTTCATGTCTTCAATAATGTTGTGATCCATAGAGTTTGTAACTATCAACATTTTAGATTCTGAAGGTGGATTGGAATCCGATAGTTGATTTTTGAGTAGGTGTCGCTGTAGACTTCTTTGTGGGAACTTTTTCTTTAATAGTGGTACCCATGTTCTTTTTCTTTTGAGTTACTTGAACAGGTTCTAAAGTGACTTTGCTCCTGGTACTTACTGGCAAAGCTTCTTGTTCATTTTCAGTATCAGAATTGGACAAAATAAAGTCCCACATCCCATGACATTCAACAATTACCTCTTCTTCAGTTTCTTTAGATGATAAGACTGTATCTTCTTCTTCATCGTCCTCAGGGTCTGACTCTGCATTAGGTATAGCATTAGGGGGTTTTTATTGTAGTTTCTTAAAGTTGCTAAATGGCTTTTTAGTTGAAGTCTCAGCTACTTGTTTCTTGATTTCTATCATTTCATTTGACATAGTCTTTAGAACTTTTTGGAGACCTTCGATATCATATGGATCTTTAGCCATTTTATTCTTCGAATCATCTTTGACGGTGACTTCTTTGGATTTTATATCTTCAAGAGTATCTTTCTTTTCTAAGGCAATGATATGTTTTTCTACAACAAGTGCCTCTTTCATATTTTCCGCTAGAGTAGCTTTTCTAGCTCTATCTACAAAGATAGCTATGTTTGAAGGTAAAGCTATTATGTACGATTCACTTCTAACTTGTTCACTTGGTTTAGAGGTAGTAGGAATCTTATTTAAGAGTTTATTAAATCATGAATTAAACTCTTTAATAGGGTATCTAGACTCTGTCTTAAGATTTGAAAGATCATTGATTAACGTTGCTATAGATCTGTCATCACCGTATTTAGTTAAGGACTGTTCTTGGAAAATATTCCAACTAGTAATGGATCCTGATGGTAAGGAAATGTACCAAGACCCGGCTGATTCTTGTAAGGTATAAGGGCAAAGTGTGACAACCACATCCTCCTTAGTAACTCCTTTTATGTTGATTAACAACATAAATTTTTTTATGTGTTCGTCTGCGTGCACGCCTGCATCTGGATTGAATTTTGGCAACCACTTTTGAGGATAAGCTTTCAATGGGTGCAAAGGTGCAGGCATTGTGACTGCACCATGATTGTTCCATGGGTTCTGTGCCATTGTCGAGCTACTAATGGATGATAACACCGATGAAGTTCCAGATGGTTGGGAAGGAGCACATATTGAGATTTGAGATGGTTGAGAAATAGATACTGAAGTTCTAGTACCTTGTTGAACGATAATCTGGAGTTGAGGAGTGGATGGTTGACGTCATACTGGAGAAGATGAAATGGATGATGATGATGAGAAAGTTTCACTATCAGACCCTTCAGTTGTCTTCCTTGCTCTTTTCCTTTTAGGCAAGGGTAACTCAGCAGGTTCAATACCAAGCTTTTTAATCTGAAGTCTGGCGAGGGGGTGAGAAGGAATGAATTACGAAGTTACACTGCCTTGAGATAACTCCGATTTCTGTGGTGATATTGAGAATCCTTGAAGTTTATGAATTGAGATTGTACTTCCTGAGATTCAAGATTTGATTTATCTAAGATGTTTTGGGGTTTAGTAGTGGTTTTTGTTTTTTTAACTTCTCGCTTGAAAACTAGAGTTTCAGTATGCGAGGGAGAAGTCGGAGGTGAAGTGGAGGGAGATTTATTCTCAAAATGGATTATAGATTTGTGTTTGCTCACCATTCATACTTTGCACCCTCCTTCTAGTGCCAAAAATGTTGATGCCTCAAAAATCGTTGCATCAACATCGAGGAAAACCACTCAGTCCAAACCTTAAAGGCAGCTCCTTTTCCATTTGGTGTGGTGGCTCCGACTAGATATAATGGGACTAGTTTCCCAATGATTTATAATGAGATGGATAAGTGATAAATTTTGTAATATCTAATGGGAATGATGGATGATTTATTCTAAAATGCAACAATATAAATAACTAATCTATCCCAGGAAGTCTTTCTCTTAGTGCATTTTTTATGATTCTTATTGACAAGTAGGCATATAGATGATTCTACTTGTTAAAAAAAAATATTTATTCATATGATAATTACTTTGTTCAAGTAGTTGAACAAAGTAATAATTAAAACATTATTACACTAATCTTTATATATCATTGACATACATATGTATGAAAAATAACAACTCTTAAACATTCAATAGTGATAAGTCAAAGATTTGTTGTGAAAGCATATACATATATCAATAATAGAAAAATGAATAAATGTTGATTCACATTAAAGTATGAAACAAAAACATAGATAGTAGTACCGTATGTCTTTGAGTCTCCTTCAATATGAATTGCATTCAGATCTCGCCTTTCAACTTGGAAATTCTTTTACAAGAAGCAACAGTGCATATCACATAAAAGTATTCTTCACCAAAACTTAGAATTCTGGTCCATTTTTTATAATAATAAATATATCGGAAGCACATTAGTGCAAATTTCAACCCAAGTCTTAATACAAAAATTTGAGGACCCTTTCTAAAAACATGAAAGGGTCTATAAATACTATTAAATTAAAAAAATACAAAATAAATGTGCTATGTGCTGGTATAACCAAATCACAGAAAATGTGAAAAATTTCTCAAAATAGGCATGCTGCAGTTAGTCAGAATGGTTCATTGCATGATCATATCGTGACTTGAGCTAACAAATGGCTAGCATCAGTTGAAGTTTTGGCGGATGACTCATGTTTGACTGTAACTGAGCAGTGTATGTGGCATCGGTAAGTTCGGGAATCATATCATCGATTGCATCGGTGAGGCATTTCATCGATGTCCACTGATTATGTGGTTTAACAAGGAAAAACCAAAAGGTTTCCCATGTCAAAGTTTGAATACCTGGGATCAATCTTTCCCTCTGCTCTAGCTCTCCATGTCTGTTCTAATGCTTTCACCGATGGAAGTTTCCCTGGAGAACACTCTGTAGTTAAATTTGACAAATAAAGAGTATCATTAATCAATTCAACTAGATTGCTTATTGTTGATTTGCATCTTGATGTTGCCCTTACCGCTTTCATTAGTTGAGATTGTCATTCAGCGAATAGGATTTCTTTATGTGATTCTAGAATTTTCGGTAGATTAACAAATTTTCTTTCTTTGGTTTCTTACAAGGAGAGAAAATTTGTTAATCTTTCATCTGGTTGCTCCAATTTCTGTCTCACATCAAATAATTTATCAACTATAGATGATGAAATTTCACATAGGGGAAGAATGAGTGACATGTTATGACATAATAGGATCAATTGATTAGATGATGCTTTGGTAATTTGTAGAGCCTCTGATTTAAATTCTCCCACTTGGGGATATTCTTTGAATCCTTCTATTTGCAGTGATAGTTGAGCTATTTTTTCTTCCTTTGATTTACTCAATTGTTCATTTAATGATCGTAGCTTACTCAATGCTTGGGATAGTTCCTGCTGCTTTTGAATTGCATGTTGATCAATTCTTTGTTTTTCTTTGAGAAATTTCTCATTTAATTGATCATTTGATTTCCACTGGGCTACTAACTGTTGTTCCAACTACTCTATATTCTACGACTTCTCTTATACATGTGTTTCTAGAAAAATGATTGCTTGGTCCTTTTCCTTGAGTAATTTACTGACCTCTGATGCTATGTCTATTGTAGCCACTATATATGCTCCAGCATACTGAGGAAATTTAGTGAGATCTTCAGAAGGATTGACTTCTTCTCTCCATACCATGTTTTTTTATCTCCATTTGTGAAGTCAAAAGAGGAGATTGATCAAATTTCCTCTTTTTCTTTTGTCTTTTGATTACAACCCTATGCTTAGGGCTGTAGAAGACATGCAAGGGTGGTATTTCTTCTACATGTAAAACAATTTCATCGGATGGATTCTCGAGGATTATTTCTACATCCTTTTGAGTTATGGGTAGGCTGGTAGTTCCTTCAGTCAGAACTGTATTAATTGCTAATTTCTGCCCAGTTGTCACAAGTGTGTTGAATCCTTGTAGGCTCCCAGTATTACTAATGATAGTCATATTGTTTCCATTCTTTGATCAGTTCAGGATCAACATAAATGCTTGAATCAATGAGTTCACCACTTTTTCCTTGTCCTTGCTCCTACTCTACCAATTTTTCTTTTTCAAGAATCTTTTCCACTATAGGAGTCTTGTCAGCTGCTTTCTGTTCGCTTTGGCTCTGTGGCTGAACTGTATTCGTTGTAGCTAATAAGACAGATGATAGAGTTTGCGACCTTTGGGCTTTGAGCCTATTGAACGTTTCTAGCCCCTCTTCTTCATACCTAATCCTAGCCAATCCTTTAACCTGAAAAAATGTTTTGGCTAAAGAAAATAAATCATCTAATTCATCCGCTTCATGATCGAATTTGGGAAGTTTAGCTTGAGCGGTAACGTTATGGGTAACCTTTCTTGGGTTGTATTGTTATTTGGAATGGTGGCAAGATTCAACATATGAATCTTCTCTTCCTCTTTCTCTACATGCTTGTAATCATGTAAAGTAAAAATGCCACATCGTAGGGGGAATATAGGCCACATCTGTTTCTTAGAATCCCTAAGGGTTCTTGATGTCCCTTTGACTGTTATCTGATATGCCAATTCCCGTGCTAACAATTTATCAGGAACATATAGAGGGAGAACATTGGGTTTAGTGAGACTACCAAAAAGTCTCACATAGGTAAATTTATCCTCTCTGAACCAGCTACCTACTATTGTTAAATCAATTGCTACTTCCTGGGATATCTTGGGGGTAGGCTTCTTGAAAATAGAATAAAATACAGGTAAAACAAAACCATTGAAAATTCTGTACAAGTGATTCTTATAGTGTGCATTCCACAACTGTTTGTGATGAATATGAATAAGATTAAGATCTTGGGAAGTCCACTTCCATCGAGTACCGGGTATTCAGAATTAAAACATATAATATCTAGAATATATGCATTGTAGTAGAAAGGAGGAATGATCTGGGAAGTTGTATATGCATTCCTTCTGTATTCTAATATCTCAGTGGCTAGTCCATCAAACAAAATATTTGCCCAATCCATAACATAACCGTTAATTGTAGCTTCTATTAACGGGACCATATCTATAGTGAATTTTGCAGAATCATGTTGTCCCCACAGTCTACACATCATAGCTCTAGCATAGCAATAAGGAGAAGCTAATGAGTCGACAAAATACTTATCTGTTGACTCATTGTTATGTTTCTCTGAGAAATGCCTCCATTGCTTGATCAGGTCTGACTCCAAGTCGTTTTCCTTTGCAAATACTTCTAGGAATGCCTTGTTGCATCTCTTCATGGGTGGAGGTAGATTGTGCATTTTCCTGATACCTTTAGGCTTGAATGAGATGAATATCTTTCCATCTGCCGTAGAAAATGTTCTATCTGAAGTTGGGATTTTCTCAACAACTGATCTAACCACATGAGTGTATGGCAAAATTTTGGCCTGCACTGCTATCCTGTGAAGGTATGAACAGGCCAACTCTTTGAGGGTTCCCTCTGAATTGTTGGTTGAATCGGTTATGTATTCCTCTTATAATTCCTCAGGCTCCTCTACTTCTATCAAATTATAAATGCTTTCCCAGCTAGCATTTCCTAGACCGAGACATGTCATATCTAATATTAATCCCTTCTTGCTCGGCCCTAGTTCTTTGGCTACAGGAGTTGTTTTGTCCTTCTTATATTTCTTTCCCATCTTCTCTAGATTCATGGATTCGAAGGAACTCTGCAGAGGAAATTGCAAATCGTAACACAGAGATATTGCCACTGAAAGCCAATATGAAAATGAACAGATTTACAGTGATTGTCATATGATAAATCAAATGCAGTTAAGAATTGCCACGGACGAAAATCTTTTAAAGGATTTACTCTTAACTGTAAAATTTAATAGTCGTTCGAACCGCCAATCGTGGTGAATAAATACCATAAATACCCATTTCCTCGATCATATACCAAATGATTATCTCAAGCATGCTTCAGATTTCTTCGATTGGCAATTGGCAATAAATCACAAATCACAATCAGGAGTTTCAAAGGGAAAGGCTTTATGACTTGCAATGCATATCTCCGATTGACAAAAATTAATATTATAATAAAGTGGAGTACTATGCATGCAAACTATTTTAGTGTATGTTTCCCTCTTGATATGCGTGCCCAATTGATTGATTAGAACTTGGGGTTTGGATTTTTCTTTTATCCCTTTGTCATATGATATATCCAATTGTCGATTGTGGTTTCCTTTATCGGATTGGAGGATTTGATTGGGCCTTTTGTGTGTTTGCATCCTTCCAATTGCCGATTGCGATTTCCTTCATCAGATTAGAGGATTTGATGAGTTATTTTTTTCTGCGTGTCCCTTTGTCATTGCGATATGTGATCTCCAATCGCTTTATCACAATATAGAATTGTTTATAATATTTTAGAGGAACACTTTGTTTTTTATCTTTACAAAATAAATTATTTACATCGGGCCTTTTGATAAAGATTTTTCTTGTAATGAGGTCAATACCAGTTTTATTCATCAACTCACAAAACTAACTAAGTTTATTTAAAAAGGGACCCATTTCTTAATAAATATTTTGTGTAAAATTTTATAGAAATGTGGGGTTGTTGTACAACACAACAAAACCTTAAATTACATTGTAATTTTTTCGACATCACATTGAAAAACCACAATAGGGCTTCGTATTGTGATGTTCCATGCTACAAAAAAAATCTGGATGTCAGATTGTGACAAACATTGTCACAAGATTACATTTAATTCAACATTTTTTGTTGCAATGTTACATTACATAATAAATTATTTGATGCTGCCTCTCAAAATTAAAAAATTAAGGTCTATTAATCACTTGGGTTTATAATATTTATCCTTTGGTTTCTAAATCCCATTGGTTTATAATATTTATCCCTTGGGTTTATAATAACATTAGGGTTCAATGTTGTGACATTTGAATGGTGCATAAATCTATCCAACATCGCATTATGATGAACATTGTCACAATGTGACAAGCAATATCGCAATCATTATTAGAACCTTACATTTCACTGCAATTTTCAACATCACATTGTGACACTACAAAAGGACCTCGTATTGTGATGTTTCCATGGTACAAAAATCAATTCAATGTCACATTGTGACAAACATTGTCACAACATTAAAATTTATCTCATACTCCTTGTGACAATGTTACATTACTTTGCAATTTATTTAATGTCACCTCTCAAAATTAGAAAATTATGGTTTATTAATCCCTTAGGTTTATTAATTCTTTTTATCTATAATATTAATATCTTGAGTTTATAATATTAATCCATTGGGTTTTTAATCCCTAGGGTTTATAATATTAAACCCTTGGGTTTATAAATACATTAAGGTTTAATGTTGTCAAGTTTGAAAGGTGTAGAAATCTATCCATGTTTATAATATTAATCTCTTATATTTATTAATTCTTTGGGTTTATAATATTAATCCCTTGGGTTTATAATAACATTAGAGTATAATGTTGTGACTTTTGAATGATTTAAAACTCTATTCAACATTGCATTGTGATAAACGGTGTCGGAACATGACAAATAATTTGATACTCATTATCGCTATGTTACATTATGTTGCAATTTATTCAGTGTCACCTCTCAAAATTACAAAATTAGGGTTTATTATTTCCTTGTGATTATAAAATTAATCCCTTTGGTTTATAATCCATAGGGTTAATAATATTAATGCCTTAGGTTGCTATAATAACATTAGGGTTTAATGTTGTGACATTTGAATGGTGTGGAAATCTTTCGAACCTCGCATTTTGACAAAAATTGTCAGAAATGTGACAAGAAATATGACAATCTTTATTAGAATATTACATTTCATTGTAATTCTTAAATGTAGCATTGGGATTCTACAAAAGGACTTGTATTGTGGTGTTTGAATGGTACAAAAATAAATTGAACGTCGCATTGTGACAAACATTGTCACAACATGACAAATACTTTGATACTCCTTGTTGTGATGTTACATTAGGTTTATTCAACGTAACCTCTCAGAATTACAAAAATAGGGTTTATTAATTCCTTGTTTCATAAAGTTAATTTCTTGGGTTTATAATCCCTAGGGTTAATGATATTAATTTCTTGTGTTTTTATTCCTTAGGGTTTATAGTATTAATCCTTTGGGTTTATAATAACATTAGGGTTTAATGTTGTGATATTTGAATGGTGTAGAAATCTATCCAATGTAACACTATGACTAACATTATCACAATTTCACAAACCACATCACAATCATTATTGGAACCTCACATTACATTGCAATTTTTTGAAAGTCACATTGTGACACCACAATAGGGCTTGCATTGTGATGTTTGCATGGTACAAAAATCAATCCCATGTCACATTATGAGAGACATTGTCACAAGGTGAAAATTAATTTGATACTAATTGTTGCAATGATACATTACATTTTGGTTTATTTAATGTTGCCTCTCAACATTACAAAATTAGGCACTATTAACGCTTTGGGTTTATTAATTCTTTGAGTTTTTAATATTAATCCCTTGGGTTTATAATCCTCATGGTTTATAATATTAATCCTTTGGTTTTATAATAATGTTAGGGTTTAATGTTGTGACATTTTGATGGTGCAAAAATCTATCAAGTGTTGCATAGTCACAAACATTGTCACGATGTGGCAATCAATATGACAATAATTGTTGGAACCTTAGATTACATTGAATTTTTCTCAACTTCACATTGCGAAACTACAATAGAGCTTCGTATTTTGGAATTTGCATGGTACAAAGTAAATCCAAAATCACATCGCGAAAAAAAATGTCGTAAGATGATAATTAATCTAATACTCATTATCGCAATGTTATATTACTTACTCAATGTCACCTCTCAACATCACAACATTAGGATTTATTAATCCCTTGGGTTTTTAATATTAATCCCTCGGTTTATTAATTCCTTGAGTTTATAAATTTAATCCCTTTAGTTTTAAAATCCCGGGGTTTATAAGATTAATTCCTTAAGTTTACTAATCGCTTGGGTTGATAATATTAAATATGTTTGTTTCATTAATCACTCGTGTTTATAATATTGATCCCTTGGTTTTATTACTCACTTGGGTTTATAACATTAATTCATTGGGTTTATTAATCCCTTGTGTTTTCAATTGCTAGGGTTTATAATATTCATAATTCATTAGGTTTATTAATGCCTTGGGTTTGTCATATTAATCCCTTGGGTTTATTAATATTCCACATTTATAATTTGAATTCATTGCATTTTGAATCCATTTAGCTTTTAATATGGATAATCCCTCAGGTTTGTAACACTCATCCCTTGGGTTTATTGATGCCTTAGGTTTATAATATATATTCAATGGGTTCATAATATTCTTTATGAAAAATATAGTCACTTGAGCTTATAATCCCTTGGGTTTAAAATATCAGTCCATTATATTCATAATATTGATCTCTTTATGAACAATATAATCACTTGGGTTTATAATATTGATCCCTTTACAAACAATATAATAACATGGTTTTATAATCCCTTAGCTTATAAATCCTTTGGGTTAGTGATATTAAATCACTTGTGTTTATAATCCCTAGGGTTTATAATATTAACTCATTGGGGTTTATTAATATTTTGGGTTAAAAATATTAATACCCTCGCTGATTAATCCATATGGTACATAGTATTGACCCCTTGGCTTTATAGTTTTAATTTCTTGGATTGCTCATTGGGTTCATTGGGTTCATTACTCCCTCAAGTTTACAATCTTAGGGTTTATAATATTAATCCTAAGGTTTAATATTAATCTTTTATGTTTATAATCCCTTGGGATTATAAATATTAATCTTTGTGTTTATGTTGTTAGGGTTTAATATAATCCTAGGGTTTTACATTAATCATTTGGGTTTATAAGATCAATTATCCCTTGGGTTTATTAATCCCTTAGGTTTATAACATTAAAAATCCCTTGGATTTATTGATACCTTGCTTTTATAATATTAAACCCATGGGTTTATAATATTGATCCATTGGGTTTATTAATTCCCTTGGTTATAATATTAATCCTTGAGTTTGTTATTCATTATATTATAATAATAATAATAATAATATTTGTGTTTAATTAATCCCATGAGTTTATAATATTGTTAATCCTTTAATTTATAATATTAATATGTATAGTATAATATTTGTGTTTAAAATCTTTGGGTTTATAATATTTATCAACTAGGTTTGATATTAACTCATTGGATTTATAATCCATTCAGTTTATAATAATAGTAATCTCTTGGGTTTATTAAACCCCTAGATTTTTTATATTGATCATAAGGGTATATAATATTAATCCCTTGAATTTATTAGTCCCTTTAGATTATAATATTAATCGAGAAGGTTTATAATACTAATAATCCACTCGGTTTATTAATCCCTTTGGTTTTTAACATTAAACCACTCGGTTTATAATACTTGAGGTTATAATTTGGATCTTGGGGTTTATATTCCTCCAATTTAATATTAATCATTTGGTTTATAATATTAATCCCTTTTGTTTATTAATCTTAGTCTGTTGGGTTTGTTGATTCCCTGAGATTTTTAATCCCTTGGGGTTAGAATATTAATAACTAGGATTTATAATATGAATAATCTCTTGGGTTTATAATATTAATCTTTTGGGTTTGTTGATCCATTGGGTTTATCATATTATTTGGTAAATATTACTAATATTATCATATTGGTTATATTATAATAATTATTATTATAAGTTATTATATAATTCTATATTTATTACTATCAATATTGATATTAACATTATATCAACCCCGGATCCGGGTGCTCGCCATATGCCGCCACCTCAGACATCAGCGTGCCCGGCGTTTGGATGCCGGAACGGCAGCTGGATGGAGGGCGATCGCCTTAATTGCTTGCAGGTCCTAGAGGATGGCATTCATTGTGAATCGCCATCGATCCTTGCGGAGGACAATTCACAGTTAATCGCCATTCATTCCCCTTCAGATGCCTTAATGCTGCCTCTAGGCTCGACCTTGGCGCCCATCACCGATAAAATGGACCTCGCAGAGTCCAGTTGCAGACATTCTCTACGAAATTCTCTCCGCCAGTCTGTTCCTCCCTCTGCTCAGCTCGTGGTCGACCCTTCGACTCTCGTTTTCTCTCAGTCGTTCCTTGGCTCCTTGTCGAGTTTGCGCAGCCAGACTTCCACGGAAGCCATGACGTGAAGTCATGGTGTGCCTCGCAGAGGCAGTTCATTGGCCTCCAGGGGTCGCGCTCGCCCTTCTCCATCGCCTCTGGTCATCCCCATCTCCTCAGCCTCCCCTTCATCTCCTCCGCCCACCTCTACCATGCCCTCCCCCAACTCCTCCTTCCAGAATTCGCGGTTTACCTTCCGAAGTCGCCTCAACCAGCCCATAATCACTTTCACCACGATTATCATGGTCTCAGAGGAAGCCGAGGAACCTGTTGACCCCATCAGCTCGTCCACCCCTTCCCCTGAAGGAAGTCTCTCGCAGGAAGCCGAAATTAATCCTCACCCCTCTGCCATGCACATGCAAGAGGATTCCCTAAGGAATGTTGAGGTTTCAGGCACACCAATTGTCGAAGAAACGGAAATCATTGCCTGCGGTCCTGTTCAACGTAATTTCGGAATCATGCAAGGAGTTCGTGAAGACGAGGAAGCTTCTCAGCCAGCTGCTCCAGCAAACGCAACCGCTCGAAGCCCAGACCCGCAAAGTTCGGGCAAGTAAGTGTTTTGGTCAGCATGGTTATGTCTTTTTGCGCAGGTTTCGGTGTACCCCCTCTTCGGCAAGCTTTTCATATGCACCTGGTCGCTCATAATGTAGGGCTGAGGCCGACCTCAAAGCCCGTTTTCCTTCTTCTGATTTACACGCTCTCATGTATGTTTGGAAAATTTTGGTGGTTCGCTTCCTTTGCTTGGCATCCCCTGCAAGCACGAAGCTCTTTTGTAATGTCTTTCAAACGCCTATTGCCTGGTCTCTACTCTTCTTCCACAGGCACAGTGCTCTTCTTCTGCTCTGTTGTTTCTCTGCTAAGGGCCAGGAAACTGGCCCTCTGAGGCGCTGCCCTCACTGTAAATATTTTTCACTTTTATTTTAATAGATTTAGCTCTGATTCAGAAAAAAAAACATTATATCAATGTGGTTGTGCATGTAGTTGCAAAAATTTATTAAATATAATAAATTTGGTTGTGCTAACTTTGATAATGGAAATGTGTTGAAAATACACATAGTATATAAAAATTATTTAATGCAAAGGGGCCATTGTTTCACTTCATTTTCATAGTAGAGTTGGTCTCTTTATTTGTAGGTACTTGATGATGGTGGAGCTACCTACGGTTATAGATTCATAAGATCTTGAGAAAAACATACACTATGGGAAGTAGCACATTAGGTAGAATAAGACGTTGAATTGTGTTTTTCCATCGTACAAATAGAACTCACTTCAAACATTCTCACAAATTGGCCAAACTTCAGATTTTCTCGGATCCCTATACATCATATTTTCCTGAGCATGGAAGGGACGTTGCTTGGATCTTGGCACTCGCACACAAGTGTTTTTTTTCAATGTGCGAAAACCTATTATAATTTAGTTGTCAAACAAGCAGTGAGAATATCATCTTTGGCTGCCATCCACAAATGCACACTAACTCATCATTGTTATTCAAGAAAAACCATACCAAATGGAATAACTACATGGTGGTGCATAAAGAGCGAGGTTTTCACTCCTCCCACATGCCTCTGGGTTTTGGCTCTCTAACATGTTTCCTTATGCTTGAGGAAGACAAACTCTTGCTCACACGTTATTTGAAATTGGTTGGTTTTTCTCTTTTTCATTTTGCTAATTGTTAATGGAAATGTCTAGTTAATTTATATAAAATAGTTTATTGTTTTTTTTTTAACATGTACTTTTTTATACTTTCCTATGATGGTGTATAATGTAGTTAGTTTGTGAAGATAAGTTATAAATTTTGAAATTTATTTAAATGAATTTTTAATATATATAATATATATATATATATATATATATATATTATATATATATATATTATATATATATATATATATATATTAATAATATATATATATATATATATAATATATATATATATATATATACTATTTTTCTTGCTTCTAAATAAATTTATTAATAAGTGAAAATATTTTTAAAAAATTAAAAATAAAAATAGAAACAGAAAAACCTTTTATTTACTAATGGCATCTGCCAAATTTCTTGTCACACTTGAAAATCTACTTTCCATGTGCATGAAGATTTAATATCTTATAGAGTAGTGTAATGAGGTAACAATTTTGTTTAGAAAATAATGGAAATTTTGGTAACATTTTGATTAAAATTTTATTAAAATTTTATTAAAATCTAGTTATATCTATTAAAATTTACAATTTTTTGTAGCTTAAAAGTTTTTCATGATATTAAATCTATTTTCACTATCAATTAAAATACGCCAATAATCATATATAAATATTTTAAATTTACTAACCAGATTAAAACCAAAAATTTGAAGAAATTATAACCTTTGTAAACAATGCTAATATTGTATTCCTACAAAGTCCACTTTGGCACACATTCACATTGTTAGGTCCCTATAATACTAGTGATTGCCCCATTATTATTGTAGTTTTATCCCTTATTAATATTGTTGTGCCCCTCTTGTCCCCATATTGTTATTACTGTGCCCCATAGAATCCCTCTATTGTTATTTTTGTACCTTTATATTATTATTGTTAGGTCAGCTGGGTTATATTATGACTCCTTAGACTTCTATATATAGAGAGGAGGTTTTTTCATTTGAATCATTAAGTAATCATTCATGTGTGTAATGTAAAGGAGGTTTCCCCCTCGAAGAGGCTGAATTCTAAGGCGTTGATTTATCTTTTCTATCTTTTTGTGAGCTAGTTTCGTAACATTTGGTATTAGAGCTTTTGGATTCTAGTGTTTCACTGCTCCAAATAGGTCATTGTGGCATTTTCACTATAACTATTTTTTGCGATGTTTCAGAAGCGAAAAAAAAAAACCCGTTTGAGACGACATTGCACTGAACCTCGAATCTGAATTTCAGATCTTTTCACGCTATATTTGTGGAAATATGATCTGAGGAAGTTGGTCTTTTTGTCAACTCCTAAATTACATTCCAAATAGGTGAGCTAGGGAAAATCGTCATAACTTTCTCCCTGAGCATCGGATTGGAATTTCGTTAGAAGGTATAGAAAGAGGATGGACTATAGTTTCTTGTATATATTTTTCAGAGCCAAAGGTTGAAACAGGGACATGTGGAATGTCGTACGAATTTGCTCTACTGAACTAGTCTATAATCAGGTCACTGTGGGAGATTTGGCATAACTCTTCCTTGGAGAATCCAATTTGGATCAGACTGGTAACAATGGAAATAAGACATAAAGAGCTACTATAGGTCGCAATTTGAAAACTAGATGATCCGAAATTACAGAGATACATCAGAGGCAATATCGAGCTCCTACAAAGTGAAGAAAGGTGTGTAGATTTTTTTAAATTCTTGCTTACGCTTGGTTTGAAAAAATATTTTGAAGGAATTCAAAGGGCATAGTAGAGAATTATTATCGGTAATTGATGTCCCAAGGAAAGAAAATGCAAACACCTAGTAAGAAACCTGAAAGCTCTAACATGACTCATGAAGAAAAGGAATAAATGCTACATGTTATATCAAAATTACAAGACCAAATGCAACAAATGTCACTCTCACAAAAGCTAACAAAAGCTAAGATGAATGGCATGGAAGCTAAGATGGACAATTTGAAGATAGATTTGAACACAAATTTGAAGACAGGCATGGCAGAGTTGAACACATATTTGACAAATTTTCTACAAGAAATACTTACTAATGGTGAAAGGGTAGTAAAGGAAACTCATGATGTGAACAAAAAAAATGTTAATCATGATTTCATAGACTGTAATGTTGGATTGAAGACCCACCATATTCGAAAAATCGATATGAGGACATTTGATGGCAAGGATCCCGCAACATGGATATTATAGATGGAGCAATTTTTCGATCTCAATAATGTGCAAAACATACAAAAGGTACGTATTACAACTTTATATTTGGAACCAAATCAGTTTGTATGGTATCAATGGCTTTGCTCTCGTAAACAAATTATCACTTGGGAAATTTTTACGTAATAATTGACAGCACATTATGAGGATACAAAAAGCAACACTTTTTTTAGCCAATTGGTAAGTCTCAAACAAAAGGGTTCAATAATGGAGCACATTGAGGAGTTCCAAAAATTGAACAT
>APFE031453380.1:46988-69688 GCA_000404065.3 Pinus taeda
ATCGCAAGTTTGTTAAGAATTATGGGAGAATAGCAGCACCTCTAACAACATTATTGAAGAAAGATGCATTTTCATGGACTCTAGAAGCAACAAAGGCCTTCAAACATATTAAAGAGGCAATGTGCCAAGCACCGGTCTTAGCTACACCAGAATTCCCAAAAACCTTTACTATGGAATGCGATGCTTCAAGAAATGGAATTGGTGTTGTTTTAATGCAAGATGAAAGACCCATTGCTTTTGAAAGTCATCCAATCAAGGGAAAGTTTATACACAAAGCTATTTATGAGAAGGAAATGTTGGCAATACTACATGTAATTAACAAATGGCGATCCTACCTAATGGGAAGACACTACAAGGTAAAAATGGATCATGATAGCCTTAAATAATTTTTAGAACAAATATTATCCTCTAAAGAGCAACAAAAGTAGGTCACAAAGATGTTGGGTTATGACTTTGAAATCATCTAGAAAAAAGGGAAGCAAAATGTGATGGCAGATGCACTCTCAAGAAAGGATGAGGATGTGAAAGCATTGTTGTGCGCCATTTCTATTATCCAACCAGATTGGATAAGAGAAGCAAGGGAGGAATGGAAGAATGATGAAGAATTGTGGGCACTTATTCGAAAGTTACAACAAAATTCTAGTACATATGATACATTTAGCTAGCAAAATGATTCATTATGGTACAAAGATTGCTTATACCTCTGTAAGAATTCCCAACTCAAGAAAAAGATTCTTATGGAATTGCACACTGCTCCCTTAGGAGGGCACTTGGGATTTTTAAAAACTTACCACAGGGTTAAGAAGGAAGTTTTTTTGGATGGCCTTAAATTAGATATTCAAAAGTTTGTTGCGGAATGTTTGGTTTGCGAACAAAATAAAGTTGAAAAAATTAAGACCTCGGGTCTATTACAACCTCAATCCATTCCAAGACAACGTTGGGAGGAGGTTTCAATGGATTTTATCACAGGTTTACCCAAGTCTAAGGGAAAGAGTGCCATCATGGTGGTAGTTGACAGACTTACCAAGTATGCACACTTTTGTGCATTATCACATCCATTTAAAGCTAGTACAATTTCTGCTACATTTATGGAAACAATTCAAAAGCTACATGGAAACCCAAATATTATTGTAAGTGACAGAGATCCCACTTTCACTAGAAATTTTTGGACAGAATTACTTTCATGTCTCGGTACTCATTTAGCTCATAGCTCATCTTATCATCCTCAATCTGATGGGAAAACTGAGATAGTAAACAAATGTTTGGAAGGATATCTTTGCTACTTTGTATCTGACAAACAGACACAATGGGTCAAATGGTTTCCTCTAGCTGAATGGTGGTATAACACTTCCTTCCATACAACAACAAAAATGACTACATTTATGGCACTTTATGGATATCAGCCACCATCCATCACATCATATTTAAGAGAAAATTCTAAGGTTCAAGCAGTGGAACATCACATCGAGCACCAACAACAAGTCCTCCAACTCTTAAAGGATAACCTCGTGTTGGCACAGAATAGAATGAAACAACAACCAGATCAACATTATAGTGAAAGAAGTTTTGATGTAGGTGATTGGGTATTCCTATAGCTACAACCATATAAACAAATGTCCCTCAAGCAAGCTAAGAAGGATAATAAATTATCACCAAAGTATTATGGTCCGTACAAGGTGTTGCAAAAGATTGGTACTATGGCATACAAATTGGAGCTTCCTACAACTTCTCGAGTGCACCTAGCTTTCCATGTTTCATGTTTAATGGAGGTTATAGGCGGCGAGCTCCCAGTTCAAACAATATTGCTAGAACTTGACGAGGAAGGAAAAATTATATAGGAACCAGAAGTAGTCATAGAAGCAAGAACTTGATAGCTATGAAATCGATAAATTTCGGAGTATCTCATTAAGTGGAAGAACTTATCCGCTGAAGATTCCACGTGGGAGGATGATAATTTTATACAGAAGCATCCAGAACTACTCAAGCATTGAGGAGAACACTTTTTTGGAGGAGAGGGTCATGTTAGGTCCCTATAATACAAGTGATTACCGCATTACTATTGTAGTTGTATCCCTTATTAATATTGTTGTGCCCCGATTGTCCCCATATTGTTATTATTGTGCCCCATAGAATCCTCCTATTGTTATTTTTGTGCCTTTATATTATTATTGTTAGGTCAGCCGGGTTAAATTGTGACTCAGACTCCTATATGTAGAAAGGAGGTTTTGTCATTTGAATCATCAAGGAATCATTCATTTGTGTAATGTAAAGGAGGTTTCCCCCTCAAAGAGGATGAATTCTAAGGCATTGATCTATCTTTTCTGTCTTTTTGTGAGCTGGTTTCATAGCACACATCCTCACGCAATAAGCACTAGACTTTTTCGTATTAGTCGAGACAAGATCTTCATGTGGCTTTCTCTATGACATTTATATATTTATCCATTAACTATTGGACATAGAGAGAGTTATGTATGCACTTATCTTCCATTGTCAGATGCGTCTATCAACATTTTTTTTATTAAGAATAGATTGGATAAATTTTTATTTTTTTTTGTTTTCTTTGCTTTTTTTTTGTTTTTGTTTTTGTTTTTGTTTTTACTTGGACTAGACATGGAGTGAATGTGGTGGTTTTGTTTATGGGTTTGTTTTTTTAGTAATTATGATTTTTGTTCAAAGTAAACCAATTTTGATGTTTTTTTTAGTTTCATTTAAATTTCCTAGAAATATTGTTTAGTGCAATTTCTTATAATATAATTTAGTGTCTTATTTAATCCTTAAAATAAAATAGGAAGCACAAATGGGAGAAAAATTAGAAGTACAAATGGATGCAATTGTGGAAGCAATCATGAAAGAGATAATTTCTTGCATGCGTAAATAAATGCACCCATGTGTACATGCCATTTTTTGTTAGATTCTACTACGTTGGATGAAGACAATTCGCACAGCTTGGAAACACTCGATTCTAATGCTCTTTGTGGGACTAATGGCCTTGCAGTGTATGATCTGATGATTCTCATTTGTGGCCTCATTAAATATTGCAATTTGGAGATTAGAATAAACTCCATCTACTAACTCCTCCATAGGTATGCACAAAAGGGGAAGCAAAACTCTAAAAAATTGTAACATGCGATAATTTCACTTGACCTAGAAGAATTTTAGACTTCATTCACATGGTATCTTTAGGCTACAATCAGCCATAAACAAACTACAATTTTTGAGTAGCAACTTCACTTCACCAAAATATAATGTCCTCAACCAAAGCATTATTCACTAGATGATAATGTGCTCAACCATAACTACTGATTCTTATATGACCAAGATAGATCCATATTAGCCATAGGTCTAGGAAGTACTTAGAAGGATCAAATCTCTTGAGGTGCAAACCTATTTTAGAGTGAAAAACATAAAAAAACTTGTTTGTATCTTAAAATTTTTGATCTCTCTTGGTGCTTGATAGATCTATGATTAATATGGATATATATTGGTTCTATGTGTGTGTGTGTCTGTAATTTTTCATTACTTAAATTACATATTTTCAATGCATAAATGAATTCATTGCCTTGAAAATTCCCTTGGGAATTTGAATTATGTAGACTATATAGCCTAAACTTGCAATTTCAATAAAGTTTTCTTGGATTTCACAAATGATTAATTGAAATATATACCCAAAAAACGACCAAAGTATAAAATAGTAAGACTAATTGTAATGTTTTAAACATAAGAATTTATTTTCTTTCAATTGCTTTATACGAACTACACATAATTGACATTGAAATATTTTATTTAAGAACTGTGATATCCACATTAAAATGTTTTCTTGTTATTAATATATTTTTAAATACAACTCAATATTACTTAATCATGCATATTAAAATGTTTCACTTATTACTCACATTAATTTTTTTATATTAATAATAATTTTTAAGTAAACATATTAGGCCCCGGGCCTTGCTAAATTGGTAAGCCTATGAAAATCAAGTGTTATTTGTTAGCAAGTTCTAGCTTGAAATTCCCCAATTCACCTAATCTTGCATAAAGTTACACTGGTAGTCTTTGGAATCAATCACGTGTCACGACTAGAATACCAACCCAATTCATTGATAGGCGTATATATAAATTCTGATGGATGAAGATTTCTTGACTTTTTTTTAGTATTTTAATCTACAATCAGGAATGATTGAATTTGGAGAAAATAGTGTTTTATATATTTTAATTTACAAGCAGGTTTTAGTATTTTAATCTACAATCAGGAATGATTGAATTTGGAGAAAATAGTGTTTTATATATTTTAATTTACAGGCAGGATTGAATTTGGAGAATAGTATATTGTGTTTTTTTTTGAATTTGGACTGAATATATAGGATATATGATTCATCGCCAATATTGAATTTGGAAAATAGTATATTTTGATTTTTTTGAATTCGAAGAGAATATTATAATCTGAGATTGAATTTGGATTGAATATATAACCTATATGCTTTATCTTAATGTTTATGCTTTATCTTAATGTTTATCATTAATAGCTGGGATTGAATTTAGACTAAATATATAAGATACAAGCTTCATCTTAATACTTATTAACGTTGTGATTTCAGTGATTGTTGTGGTTAAAAAAAAATTAATAAATATTTAATATATTCCACAGCAGATGAATTTAATAAATATTTAATATATTTGAAAAGACGTTGTTTCATTCCACACCGTCATTTAGCGGTTCTCATGCAAGGATCATCATTCCACATCGTCGTTTAGCGGTTCTCACATAGGGAATGACACACAGGTAGCCTCTCATCTCCTCAAGGTGGCTACATTATACATTTAATGCAGTGATAGTTTTAAATTACACTCTGCACATAAACCCATTTAGTTTTCACTATTTCTTTTGCAATGTCTCATATTTTGATGCCATAATCTTTGCGACTCGTTACAGAATACAACGCTCCACCGGTTGGTTAAAGAAGTACAATGTTGCGCCACCACACGATATGTCATGCCCCTAACTTTCTTTTCTTTTTGAATTGGGCTAAGTGTGGCACCGACTAGATATTTAAACATCTTAGATTTCTAGTCATTTCTGGTACTACACCTACAACATTCATCTTACAACATTCATTTTTTTTCATCTTATTCAATTTAAGTGCGGAATTACTTAAGCATTCAACGTGACATAAATATTTGCATGAGAGACATTTATAGTATAAATATTAGTATATAAATATCAATTTTTTGTCGGGCGTTATACTCAACTGGTTCTTTAAAAACATACAAAAATACTGAACCAGCCAGTTGGCCTGCTGCACAACCCTGTTGCAGACTCGTTCAACTTTTCCCCACTCTTGGCATTGCCCAGCTCATCGCACCTGGCTGTATTACCACAACCTTATACCACCACCCTCCGTAGCACCGTGTGTCCATACAAAAATCTGCGCTACGGTCGTGTTCACCTGCCCAACCCGCAGCCATACAACCCACACCCGTTCTACGCTATCCACTCGCCCTCATTCTAAAGACCCGGCTGTGCCCAACTCGCCGGCAAACCTGCCCTCGTTTCTACGACCCGGTTTCAATATGACATGTGCGTCAAACTTGTGCTCTTGAACTCGTATCACCAATGTAGCCCATGTTGTGAGCTCATGCCTGTAGCTTGGTCGTCTTGTTCGCTCACCCAAATAATGCGATAAGATTTGCTTTCTTCTGACTTCATTGGAATTCACCATCCATGTGTTTATACGAATTCTAGACCACGGGAAGGGGGCTTGGTATCATCTAGCTGACCCACCCATATCTCCATTTTCATATTTTTACATGTCAGCTTTATGTGTTGGTCGGTGTGGCACGGACAGCTGGTCGCCCTCCAACTTGTCTTCTATATAACCAAGTCAACTAGTGCACCCAACACTTAGTCAAATTTCGTGTTGGCACCCCTTAGCTCATCGGTTAAAGGAGTTCACCCTGACTCGTCACTTAAACGTGCGCCCTAATGACTCGTCGGTTATGTGCCCTCCACCTAACACGTAGGTTATGTGCACCCTACCGAACTCATTAATTAAACTGACCCTCGTGACTCGTCATTTAAATGTGCCTGGTGTGAGCACCCAACTCATCCAAGTGCGATGATGACTTAGGGGCATGACATCCTCTCCCACTAGAAATCATTGTCGTCCTTAGCAAACCAGCTACTCTTCTCAACTTCTCATCGTAGTCTGCAACATTTTTCCGCCATCTCCACAGTGAATCCTCTCTTTCCCAACTACTCTCTTCTGGTGCGTTATTCCATTTAACAAAGAACTCTCGTTGTATGTTACTCCCAAGACCTGTACTTTGAGGATCCAAAATCTTCTCTAAAACACGGTTTGGTTTATCTACAATCATGGCTAGTCTTCTCAGTTGTTCCGTCCTATCTGGATGGTGTGCATCAAGTCGACATCTCTTGAGCTCACTCATATGGAACACATGATGCTTCGAACACATGTGGTTCGGAAGCTCCAACTCATATGCAACTTCATCAACTTTCTTCTTCACCCACCATGGCCCCTCATACTTCCTCTTCAAATATCCCGCATTCCCTTTTGGTGGTTGAAACTAATCTCTGGTAGTCTAAAGAAAAACTGTATCCCCAACACTGAAGTGTGCATCCCATCTATCCTTATATGCCCATTTCTTCATCATTCTTGTAGCTTCATACAAGTGCACCCGTGCTAACTCCAAGGTCTCCTCCCATGTTGTCATGAATCTCTTTGCATGTGGACTCCTCAAGGAACCTCTCGATAATACGTCGAGTGGAGAAACTGGAACCTATCTATTCACCAACTCAAATGGACTATACCTAATTGTGGAACGTTTCTTCATATTGTAGCTAAACTAAGCCACATCCAAGAGTTCATGCCAATTATTCTGATTAGCCATCACATAATGTCTGAGGTACTCCTCAATTAGTGCATTAATCTATTGAGTCTTCCCATCTATCTATGGATGGTAACTCGAACTCTGCAACAACTCTGTTCCAACCAACATGAACAAAGTGGTCCAAAATCTACCTGTAAATCACAAATCTCGATCCAAAACGATAATCAATGGCATCCCCCAATACTTCACAACATGTTTAAAGAATAGCTCTGCAGTCATCTTAGCCCCACATGGTATCTTCATCGGAATGAAGACGAAATAATTGTAAAAATGATCGACCACAACAATAATCTCGTTATACCCACATAACTGTGGTAATTGAGTGATGAAGTTCATTGAAACACCCATTGATGGTCTCTCTGGAATCATTAAAGGATGCAACAATCCTCCCTGCCTTTGGTTATCTGATTTGTCCTATTGACAAATAATGCACATATTCACATACTCCTCTACATCCTCCCGCATCTTCTCCAAAAGAACCCTCTCTCCAACAATATTAAAGAACGACGCTGCCCTGGGTGGCCAACCCATGGAGAATCATGGTACTCCTTTAAAAGATGTCTCCTAAGTGTTGACAACTTCAAAATGTAAAGTCGATTCCCAAAGAACAAGAGCCCATCTCATAGCAAAACCCTCTATGTCTTTCCCTCCTTCACCTGCTTCACAATACTCTATGTTTGAGTATCTGTCTCAATGCTCGCTGTAAGCCTATTCTACATCTCATCAGTCATCTATACTCAACTCCTATTTCATTCTACCCGATTCTCTACCTCCTCAAGTGTGGATAATTGTCCATTCCTACTGAGGGCATCTACAACTGCATTTGAGTCTACACGGTCTATACTCAATAGTCATGTCAAACTCTGCTAGGAGGTGTTGCCAACAATCTTGCTTCACTAACATCTTTGGTTGTGATGCAAAATGAATCACTGCCACGTTGTCATTTTTGACAATAAAAGGCTTCCCAATCAAGTAATGTCTCCATACCTGTAAACCATGGATGATCGCAATCATCTCCTTCTCCTGAACAGATACTGTCGTTCTATATCCTGCAATTTCTGCCTCTCATACACCACTCGATGCCCATCCTGCATAAGAACTCCTCCCATCAAAAAATCTGAAGCATCTATGTGTACCTAAAATGGTCTCCCGAAGTCAGGTAACTTCAGTATCAGTGTTGTAACCACCCTCTTCTTCAAGTCATCAAATGTTGTACGACACTTCTCCGTCCAATGCCACAGTTTATCCTTCTTCAAAAGGTCTGTCAAGGACAAGGTCACTTTGTAGTACCCCTCTACAAACTTCCACTGGTAGTTGCTCACCCCCAGAGACACCCTCATATCATGGACATTCTTTGGTTTGACCCAATCCTCTATTGCATTCACTCTGCTCATCTCCATCCGTACGTGTCCTTGGTGTACAATCTGTCTAAGGAATGGAACCTCGGTCTGGGAAAACATACACTTCAGCTTCTTCAAGTACAATTGATTCTTCTTCAGCACCTCAAACACCAAATCCAAGCATTTCTTATGATCCTCCATGTTATCATTGTATATGATATATCCTCCAAGTATACTACTATGAACGAATCCAAATATGGACATAGTACATCGTTCATTAAAGTGAAAAATGTGGTAGGGGCGTTACACAACCCAAAAGGCATAACAAGGAACTCTAAACTCCTATACCTTATAAAAATCATAGTTTTGTTCTTGTCTCCTTCCACTTTCTGCACCTAATAGTACCCATGCCTCAAGTCTAGATTGGAAAACACTTGGGCCTTTTCATGCTTGTCAAAGAAATCTATAGCTAATGGAAAATGATACATGTTCTTTATCATTTTCTTGTTAAGATCATGATAATCACACAACATCTGGAGCTCATTTGTATCCTTCTTTTGGTGGAATAATATTGGAGCTTTATATTAAGGCCTTGAAGGTATTATGAAACCTGCACCAGTCAAATCCTTCAATTGTCATTTCGATTCCTCCATTTCTAGCCCTGATAATTGATAAGGAGCTTTCATCATAGGTTTCTTCCCTGGCTCTAGCTCAATGCTATGGTCCACTGCACACCTTGGTGGAAGTTCTTTCGATATCTCGTCAGGCATCAAATCTACATACTTGTTCAATACATGGGAAATCTCAATTGGAATAGGCATCCCCACTCCATCATTGCTATCGACTTCCCTAATAACTATCACATATGTCTCCACATTTGACTCCCGCATAACTTTCTCCAAGCTTAGTGAAAAAATATCAAATAGCTGAACTTACTTCCTTTGCTTATGGGTAGGCAAACTCCAAGTTCATGAGCCTCCAATGAACATAATCTCATCGAAAAACAGGACAATAATTTCCTTATTTTAATTCAGAAAATCCTGCCCCAATATCATGTGAAATTCATTCATCTCCATTACCATGAATTCCAATCAACCCTACGAGTCTCCAATCTGAATTGGCACTTCATCTTCCAATCCATACACCTTCGCCTTCGAGTTCACTGCCTTGACTTCCACATCAGATGGAACAACATACAACCCAACTTCTCTTGCTAATCTCATCGTCATGAATTTATGTGTGGTACACATGTCCACCAATGCTTGGATAGTTTTTCTATGAACTTCAAAGTCAAGAAACCCCAAACTATAAATCCAAGATTTCTTTTCCAAAACTTTACACTGCATACATACCTGGTCTCTACATCTTGTTGGAGTTCTACCTCTAATATCATCTATCACACCCCCAATTCTTTTTCCCCTAATTAGGCTACATACAGCACCGACTAAATGACTAAACATATTAGTTTCCTTATCATTCCCAGACTTCGCCTACAACATTCATATTTCTTCATTTTCTTCAATTGAAATGCAGAATTACTTAAACATTTGACATGGCATAAAAAATTGCACGAAACACATTTATAGTATAAATATCAGTATATAAATATCAATTTGCAGGTTTACAATATGTTGCGATTTATACTCAAAGGGTTATTTAAAAACATACAAAAATGCCAAACTCGCTACTTGGTTAGTCAGCCTGCTGCACGATGTAGTTGTAGCCTCACTCAAGATTGCCCACCTCTCGGCACTATCCAGCTCATCACAACTGATGTTATTACTGCAACCGTATACCATCACACCATGTGTCCATTCAATAGTCTGTGTTGCAGTCGTGTTGGGTTGCTTAACCCGCAACCACATGACCTGCACTCGTTTTATGTTATCCATCATTTTTCACTGTCCATCCACCCTCGTTCCACATACCTAGGCACGTCGAACTCATGGCCAAAATCTCCCTCATTTCTGCAGCCTGACTGTAACACAACCTGCACTTTGAACTTGTGCTCCCTAACACATGTCACCATTGCTGCTCATCTTGCAAACTCAAGCATGCAGATCGCTCATCTTGTTTTATCACCCAAACAATGAGATAATAATTGCTTGCTTCTGCCTTCATTTACATTCACCCTCCATGTGTTTACGAACTATAGACCGTGGGAAGGGGGCTTGGTATCATCCAACCGACCCACCCATATCTCCATTTTCATATTTTTACACGTTTTCTTTATGTGTTAGTTCGAGTGGGGCACCCAGCTCGTCGCTCTCCAACTCATCCCCTATATAACCAAGTCGACTTGTGCACCCAACACTTAGTCAAATTTCATGTTGGCACCCCTCAACTCGTCGGTTAAAGGTGTTTTCCCCAGGTCGTCGATTAAACATGCCCTCAAGACTCGTCGGCTATGTGTCCCCCGCCTAACTCGTTGGTTATGTGTGCCCCACCCAACTCGTCAGTTAAATGTCGCTCGACAACTCAACCGCCAACTCATCGATTAAACGCTCCCAATGTGAGTTCTCGACTCGTGCAAGTGCGACGATGACTCAAGGACATGACATGACAGGTCTCTATAGAGAATTTGTGGTTCTAAATGTTGTTTTTTTTTTAATGGCAGAGATCTTTTCATAGACAATGAGTTTTCCTTTATTTCAATTGTAATTGATTTGATTTCAAATTTGGTTTCTCAGAAGTTTCATTAGAGTTTCTTCTCTGTGTGGTTTTGTTTGGCATCGACGGGCTTAGTGCTTAGCAGTAGGGAATGGAATCCAACAACTTGGCTTTTTTATATGCATGTTTCAAGTAGGAGGTCTCTATCTCTAGAAGTATGTATACACATATAAGGAGAAAAATTAGTCGAAAAAATTGAACATGGGAACCGTCTCTTGTAATTATATATATTCCTAGAAGGCCATGGGAAAATCTCTAATTTTATTCAAATGAAGACAATAATTCCTCCATGAAAAGAAAATAGAATTGTTACTTTCGGTAAAACTTCAATAGTAGAAATACCTGAAAAGTTTATGTGTATTCATCTAAAAATTGAAAAACTAACAGAACTAAAATGTCATATACTTTCCAAAAATGTTTGTATCCTAAGATTCAAACTCAATAGTAATGGAAAACATACATGGAAAGAGCATGTAGGTGCAAAATGTAATATTCCAGTCAAAAATGATTTTAGATACCTTCCATAATCGAAAATGTAAATGCGTCTAAATGGTCATATAGGCCATGATGTAACTCACCAATAAAAAAATTATACAGACAGGAACCCTAAGGATTCTCAACTCTAGGGGTAATATTAAAAGAGCCATGGGAGTTTGTGATTTGATTTGTAACCAAACCCAAACGAGGATTGTAACTAACATGAGTTCGTAAGCGTAATATGGTTGCATGCGGGGGAAATAATTATTTTTGAAACTATTGAGTTGTAATGAGATGTCAGCAAGACTTGTAACTGACATGAACTCATAAAGGTAAGATATTTGCACGTGGGGGAAATAATTCTTTTTAAAACTATCTTTAGGAGGCAAAGCTTTCTCAAAGAGCATACATGCTCCTCTCGAACCCTGTAACAACACATGAAAAAAATATGACATTAGAAATGGCTAGGTGTAACAAACATTACAGTAAGAAAACTATTAACCCCAATACATACATATATATAAAAAAATTATTAACGTCATTCTTTTACCATCTCACCCACTATGGCATACTGCGGATTTGGGTTGACAAGACATCGTTCAATTGTTGCACATTGGTTTTATGGCATTTCTAGATTTGAGAAAAACTTGCAGCTCTCAGAACACATTTAATCTTGAAGAATTAATGCTCTGGTGCCCGACTTGAGAAGGGTTTGATTTCTCGGGACGATTATCATCATCTACTGATCGCGATTATGGTTTGTGGATCTCATGGTCCTCGGCAACAAGGGTTTGTTGAGGTAACCAATTCCCCTACCATGTACCATGAACAAATTCATTTATGTTTTTTGCGCTTCTGTTTTCTTACTCCGCAACTCAGTAAACTATCTTATGTGGCAATGAGGGTCTTAGTATATCTTAACCCTACTCAAGTACAAAGCGCAATCCTTTTCTTCTCTGCAAGTTGGATTCTCTTTAATATCACTCTGTCCTTCTCTTTTGAGCACAAAAATGAGAATTCTTACCAAATTTCATTGGATTGTGTAGGTGGTTCCTACTTCTAGCTACTCACTATCCCCAGATGGAGGTGAACTCAATAATTCTTTCACTCACATGGGTAAGGTATGCAACACTAATAGTGTTCTGGGTTCCAAGTTCCCATCCTAGATAGATGAGCATAATCTAACTCTGGGTTTATGGCTTATCAGTGTAGGTGGGCTTTGAAACTCTAGGACTATCCCTCAGGTAACCTTTCGGTTTAGTTTTGTCTACCACTTGTTACTGTTGTTGGTGGGGTTTCTTATAATAGCATTTTGATTTTGAATTTCAGGTAGATCCTGTCATTGAACCTTCCTTTCTAGTGTTTCAGTGTCAAGAGCAATGTACTCATGCTTCATTGGCCTCTGTTGCCTTCCAAGTTAGTTTTAATGTTGAACCCATGACGACTTTGTCTTTCCACAAGCCCTTTCATTTGCCTCACTGCTTTGAATGAGATTGTCCAGTTGAGGCATTGCCATGGCTTTTCTGGGTAGGGATGTTTTAGAGGCTCTCATGCCTGGGGGAAGAATAGTTTTTTAATAGTGGCGTGGAAGCCAACCATGCTTGTAATCTTTTATTAATGTATTATTTTGAATATTTGGTGAACCGAGATTATATACAATTAGGTCCGGGAATAGTTCAATACATGGTGGATCACCTAACCCAGTCGAGGGTTTGATGCTTGTTTAATTTATCATTCTCTACATAGATTTTCTGGTAAACTCTTCAAAACTTGAATATTGTGTCTATGGCATGGCTGAGAGTAGTGTTTTCTTCGATCATTGGTTATGATGTGAATTTCGTTTGAACTTCTACGCTCATTATGTTTGTTTGTCTCGGTTTGTCTTTGATCTCCACAAAGTCTATTCATGGATTATTTTTTTATTTTAAGTTATGATTATTTGGAGGTTGCCACATCTTTTTCTACTGGAACATGATTGTGTATAGCTAGAACATTTTTTCTGCAATGATGTTGGTTAATGTTGGTAGAAATGATTAGCTTCACCCTTCAATTTCAACACAATTTTCATGCATGCAGTTTCATTTTTCCCTCATGCGACTGTTTGGGAGATTTCTGAGTTTTGATTCATTCTTTTCATACATTATATGAATTTACATTTTTTCCAGTTTATAGTTGTGCACATACAAAATAGTAATAATTCCTTGTTCAAGTACATAGTCTAAGACACAAAACAAATGACTCCTAAATACCTAACACAGACATAATATTTACAATATTTAATCTATTATTAATCATTTATAACACTAATAACATCATTGTTTTATTAATAATTAAGACATAAAAGTTTGGATGCTTATCAGTTCACTACCTTGTAGTTTTTAATTCTTCTTCAAGAAGATCTCACCACCCAGTCGTGAGTCTGCAATTATTTCCAGACACTCCCCTCAGCTCTTCTTCCTCTCAATAGTGGTGATGAGGTCTGTCAGAGTCTGGCATCTTGGGTATCAAGACTAACTCTCCACCCTCAAGTCACATGCCTTTCTGACTGTGCTCAAAATTTCCCACTGGTTTATTCCACCCAGCTCAAGGAATTCCTGATAGCAATATTCTGCTCTCTTGACCCATATGATATTTTCCTCTCCTCGCTTCTCCAAACTACTAGGTGTTCCTCAAATTCCCCTTTTGAGGAGAGAGGTGAGTAACCATCTAAACTATCTCGGGAGGTTAGAAACTATTTCTTCTAGTTCTTGTCAAAATAATTTAACTCTTAATATTCATTAATTGTAAAACAAAATGTTCTGGCCACCTAGCCATAATTATTTAATGTTTTGTATTGATTATTTGATGAAAAAGTCATAAATATAAAATAAAGTTATAAGTAAAAATAGTAACGCAAGTTGAATGTGGGTGTAACGTGTGGTGTTACATATTCCCCCATTATGAGGAACACCATACATGGTGTTCTTCTCTGAATTATGAAAATAGTGCCAGATAAGATTTCTGCATGAAATCCTCTTCTTCTGAGGTGGCCTCTTCCGGACCAAAGTGATTCCATTTCACTTTAACCTGGGTGATGGCTCGTTTCTGCAACGTTGTTTCTCTCTACTTGAGAATAAGAAGAGGCTCTGCTAGAAACTCTCTTTGTGGTTTGACCTGCACATTTTTACAGACTTTCATCAGAAAATTTCAAAGAACAAATTATATAGTACTTATTCTATTAAATAATTTACATGTACATTTTCCCAGTTAATTATATGTTGATGGTTGTACACATATTCCTTTGACAAGGAGATGTCAAAAACATTGTGAACCTGAATATGGCTTGGTAATGCGAGTTTGTATGCTACTAGTCTAATCCTTTCTAAAAATTGAAAAGGAGTATAATATCGAGGTGCTAACTTAGCACAGCCCCTCCACTGCAAGGTACTTTTCCTTTTCTTTACTCGCAAATAGATGTGATCCCCTACATGGAACTCCCTGTATGTTCCTATTTTATTTGCATAAAAGTTTTTTCTTTTCTAGGTGGCTTTTAAGTTCTGACGAAATTTTTTAACTATCTCCTCCATATTAGCTAAGATATCAAGACTTAGTGTTAGTCTCTTGACAGGATTATTCCAACCTATGGGCACCCTGCACTTTCTTCCATACAATGCCTTATTGGGACTCATTGCCAACGACTCGTGGTGTTTGTTCTTATAAGCAAACTCCACTAAGTGGAGGTAATCTTCCCACTTATGTGGTTGTTCCATCACAAACATTCTTAACATATCTTCTAAATTTTGATTCACTCGCTCCGTCTAACCATCCGTCTGAGGGTGGTATGTGGTCCTAAATTGGATCTATGTGCCTAGTCCAGAAAAAAGGGTTTTCCAAAATGTGGATGTAAATTTTACATCTGTGTCAGAATAACCACCTTGGGTATTTCATGTAATCTAAAAATTTATCTCTGTGTCAGAATAACCACCAAAATTGAGCTATTCTGCTTCTTGGTTCGAGGCAAACTCGTGATGAAATCCAAGGTGATTATCTCCCATTTCCACTCAAGAATGGACAATGGTTCTAGTATCCTAGTGGGGTGTTGATGTTCCGCTTTGACTAGCTCACACTCCAAACATTTAGCTAAATATTCAATAATATATTTTCATAAACCTAGCCAAAGATAACCTTTCCTCATATTTGAAAGTAGTTTCTAGTATCTTGGGTGCTCAACATATGATTTCCTGTGAAATTCATCTAATATCAATTATTTGACATAACTTTTATTAGGAAGATAAATTTGGTTTCTGAAAGTTAGAAGTTTATCCAAATTTATGCCATGTTAAGATTTTCCCTCATTATTCTGAGCATTAATTCATGACTGCCAAAGAAAAGCATACTTCGAGACTTTAATGGATGCTTCTTTAACTATATTAGGGAGATTTAATTGCTCTTACTCAATTTCACCTTGTAGATACAATGAAGTTTTCTTCTTAATGCATGGGCAACTTGATTTTCATTCCCCTTAAGGTGCTTCATTTCCAAGTCAAATTCGCTCAAGAAGGTTTTCCACTTGGCTTGCGAGGCGTTTAAGCTAGATTGGTTCATGAAATTTGTAAGACTACTATGATCTATCAATAACATAGATTTATTTCCGAGTAAGTAGGGTCACCACATTTTAAGTGCTTGCACTACTTCTATTGATTCAATATCATAAGCAGAGTATCGATGGTCATATTCCTTCAATTTGTTGGACTCATAAGCTATAACTTTCCCCTCTTGTGTTAATACTCTTCCAATGCCTTCCTTACTTGCATCTATGTAAACAACAAAATATTTCTCTATGTCTGCCACCTCTAGTATGGGTATTGTAGTAAGTAAATGTTTTAATTTTTCAAAGCTTTGCTGGCATTCAGTTGTCCATTAAAATGTTTGCCCTTTCTTTTGTAATGAGGTCATGGGAAAAGAATTTTTGAGAATCCTTTAATGAACTAATGGTAGTAAGCGAATAGGCCCAAGAAAAATCGAATATCAGCAACATTCTTCAGAATGGCCCACTCCATAATGGTATTAATCTTCTCCGGGTCCACCGTTATACCCTCTACCGAGATGATGTGACCAAGATATTCTATCTGAATTTTATAAAAGTCACACTTGCTATACTTAGCGTATAACCTTTTTCCCGTAGGGTTTGCAATACAATTCTGAAGTGATTTTCATGTTCCACCTGATTATTGGAGTAAATCAATATATCATCAATAAAAACCAGCACAAACATATCTAAGTATGGTTGAAATGCATCACACTCATAAGAGTGGTTGTGGCATTCGTAATTCCGAAAGATAACACGACGAACTCGTAATGACCATAACGGGTTCAAAAAGAAGTTTTACAAATGTTTTATTCCTTAATCCTTATTTGATGATAGCCAGATCTAAGGTCAATTTTGGAGAACACACTTGCTCCTAGAACTTGATCAAATAAATTGTCATTTCATGGTAAAGGGTATTTATTTTTGATATTCAATTTATTCAACTCATGATAATCAATACATAATCTTAAAGTTCCATCCTTTTTTTTTTATGAATAGTATAGGGGCTCCCCAGGGGGACACACTGGGGTGAATGTAACCTTTATCAAGCATTTATTGTAGATGCATTTTGAGTTCTGCTGACTTAGGTATGCTCATACAGTAAGGAGTTCTGGAACAAGAGTTGCACCTGGAACTAGTTCAATCGTAAAATTGATATCCCGTTTAGCTGGTAACCTAGGAATGGAATCAGGGAACAGATCAACAAATTCTTGAATGACAGGAATATCTTCTAGGGAAGTCATTTTTTTCTCGGAATTTGTGTATCCTACATGTACAGTGTAAACTTGACAACCTTTCCTAGAGGTAGGAATATGTAACTTAATATTTTTCTTAATTCCTTGAATTTCCCCAATTGGTTAGAAGTAGGAAGACGTAACTTAATATTTTTCTTAATTCCTTGAATTTCCTTCCTCTGTCCCGATTTAGTAAGGTAACTAATAGATTTTTCCTTACAATCTACTAAGGACAAGCATCCTTCCAACCAATGCATCCCTATTAGCAAATCACATGAACCCAAAGGGAGTATATTTAGATTAATGTAAATCTATTTTCCTCAAATATTTACATGTCAACGTTGATTTTTATACGACCGAGATAGATCCATATTAACAATAGATCTAGGAAGTACTTGGAGGGATCAAATTTCTAGAGGTGAAAACCTCTTTTAGAGTGCAAAACTTAAAAAACTGGTTTTTACATCAAAAAATTTGATCTCTCTTGGTGCTTGATAGATCTATGATTGATATGGATATATATCGGTTTTGTGTGTGTGTGTAATTTTTCATTACTTAAATTACATATTTTCAATGCATAAATGGATTCATTGCCTTGAGAATTCCCTTGGGAATTCTAACTTTGTATAATATATAGCCTAAAATTGCAATTTCAATAAATTTTTGTTTTATTTCACACATAATTAATTGAAATACATACTCCAAAAAGGAACAAAATATAAAATATTAAGACTACTTGTAATGTTTTAAACATAAGATTTTTTTTTTTCAATTTCTTTATATGAACTACACATAGTTGACATTGAAATATTTTATTTAAGGACAATGATGCCCACATTAAAATGTTTTCTTGTTATTAATATATTTTTAAATACAATTCAATATTACTTAACCATGCATATTAGAATATTTCATTTATTACTCACATTCATTTTTCTATTACTAACAATATTTTTTAAGTGCAACATATTAGCCCCTGGGGGTTAGCTCAATTGGTGAGCATGCGAAAATGAAGTGTTATTTGTTAGGAGGTTCTAGTTTCAAATTCTCCAATTCACCTAGGCTTGCATAAAGTTATAGTGGTAGTCTTTGGAATCAATCACGCATCACACGAGTACAAGACCAACCCAATTGTTAATTCCTCTAGATACAAAAAAAAAAATGCAACACATCAATTTTATATTATGAATTAAGTGAATTACACATCTCCCTCTTATTAAGAAGTAGTTGAGTTTTGTACTTTTAATTATTTCTTCTCTTTGGACATTAAAACACTATATTATAATCAACTTAAAATATTTTATCTCCCTCTTTACAAATACATACGAAATTAATATTCGAATATGTTAATTAAAATGGATATTCAAATAGTTTATTTAGACCATATATTAAAATATTTTTGAAAAAATATAAGAATTGTACATCTTCTTAAGATTTTTATACTTCTAATTATTTTATCTTTCTCTAAAGTTGATATAAATTTATGTTATATGTTAATTAAAATGGATATTCAAATAGTTTATTTAGACCATATATTAAAATATTTAAAAAATATATAAGAAATATGCATCTCTTAAGATTTTATACTTCTAGTTATTTGTCTCTATCGAAGTTGATATAAATTTATGTTACTTAAAATTAACATTCAAATATTCTTATGGATGAGAATGAGAGATAAATATTTTAACACATATTTGTCATACTAGGTTTTAATATGAGCGAGCACACTTAGAATATGATTAAAACTAACCAAATATGGATATTTGTTATTTTTTTATTATAATTAACATTGTTTTACTTAGAATATATTTTATTTTTATTTTAAAAGGGACACATGTAAACTAGATATTGAGTATGGAAATAATTATAAATCTCTCTCATATTGGGTTGTAGAACTTATCTCTCACCCAATGAAATATTAAATATAGGATCAATTGTATTGGCCAACTTTTGAGTCTATTATATTGCAATTGTCGTCAATATATAGCCTAATGTGGCCATTGGCAATTTGCTATTTTAATAACTTCTAGTTGAAATATCTAGTTTCTAACAACATAAACATAATACTCCACAACAAGAATTTGTTGTTATAGTTATTGAGTATTTCATCTTTAATAGATTTATTGACTTGAAAAAAACAATTTACATACTCCTAGGAACTATCCTTTGCAATAAGATCTAAAACTTCCTTTCAACCTAACAGATATTACAATAAGGGTGTACAAGAATGTCATTATCAAGTCAAACAACATTGATCACTAGTTGAAGGAAATTAATTATAATATATAGGAGTTAATAAATATAGCTCCTTGTCCCTCACCCTTTTTGGCATATATATTGACAAATTAGAGAGTTGTTTGGCAAGAGGATATTTTTAAGAATTCAATATTTTTCCAATATAGCATATTGCAGGCAACTATTTTGGTATGAAAATACATATGTATATAATGTCAATGATATTCGATTAGAAACATGTAATTTACTCTTAAAATTGGTGTAATCCCACTCTAAAAATTTATTGGTTGAGGATGGGCCTTGTTATCATGCTAACCTAGGATGAAACCTCACATCGGTTATTGTGCCCACGCTAGGGGGATGAGACAGGCTAAAAAAATCCATTCAATTTATGGCTAGTGTGGTTGAGGCCACGTGCGAAGGTTACTTTGATGGATTAGATTTCGTGGGTCATAGTTTCTCAAGCCAAAGGTCAACCCTGGAGGATAACCAACAACTCATTAAAGAAAAATGGTCATTTTTTTGGAAAACATCATCCATTTAATCATATATATGAAAAAAATGGGTGAATGTTTAACCAAATTGGTGAATATTTTTTTCAAAAGGTGTCCAAAAAAATATCCCATTTGCAAAAATTTGCCACTAAAATTTTTGTTGTTTCTAAGAAGTAAGATGTGTTGGTGCATCTCTAACTAAAATATTGATGATTCTCTTCTTCATGTGGATAATCTCATTCTTATGGCAAGGGGCCCCTATAAAATCTATAAGAAACTTAAAATTCTCTAGGATTTTTTATCTAGTATAAGTATCATTGTCATAGGGTATTCACTAATTGAACTTGTGACATAACACATGCATTCATGGGATATTAAATAATAGCCCTTATTTCATTAGATTTTTTAGAAATATCCCCTAAAATATTTTTGTTAATTCTGTCTCAATACATCTTTTGAGTGAAAGAAACTTATTGTTTTGATTAGATATACCTTTTTATACTCCCCAAAACCTATAAAACACCATAGCCCTCATTCATTGACACCCCAACCAATATCTACTAGCAAAAGAACATTAGCAAATATGTTTGATATAAGTTAATCCACATTATTTGTTATTTGATAATTTTCATTTTAATAGTTTGCATCATTTGTTATTTGATAATTTCAATAATGTGTTATTTTATAATTTGATATTTGTTATTTGGTTCATATACAAGATTCCATTTGTTATTTGGTAATTTCATGGTAATTTGATAACTGTATTAGATAAATATTAAAAGCTATACATAGATTTAGATAATTTATTATTTTTTTATATATACGATATCATTTGTTATTTGACAATTTGCATTGTAGGTACATGTGAAGAGTTAAGCATGGATTTAGAGATGCAAGGTAGTTAATATTTGAAATTCCATCTTTTGAGGTAGATGAGACAATGACAATATGTCAACATCTTTCATTTATGACCATAAGATAAATATTTTGATCAAAAGAAATATTAATTTGCCAACATTCAATAGTGGGACACATTATATGATTATCATATATATTCACTCATTGAACTCGTACCTAGTACATGCATTCATGGGATATTGAAGAATACCCCTAATTTCAATAGATTTTGATAAATACTCCCCAAAATATTTTTCCTAAGCCACTTCCCAATATATTTTTACAATGAAAGAAAAAAAAAATGTGTATTTTTATACTCCCCAATATCTATAAAATCCTTATACCCCTCATCCACTTGCTTTTAGCCAATATCTACAATATGTTGAGTTTATTTTTCACAATTTAAAAATACCCTTTACAAATGAACATGATAAGGTATTGGTAAACAAGGTGAATCCCTATGATTCTTAACCTCACCAAAACAAAGGTTACAAAAATCCAATAAATGAAATAATATTTGGAATAATTTAGTGTATGATACTAACAACTTGGAGGAAGTGATATCATACAACTGTCTTGGAATCAATCTTCCTCACAAGCCCGAATAGAAATACAACAATGAGAAAAAGATAAATGGAGGGTGATAAGCTTATCTTGAACTTGAAAACAATTATAAGTAAATATTTGAATTTTGGATAAGAAGAAACTCTACTATGAGATTCTCTAAATTATGTTATCTTATATGGTTGTGAATATTAAGCATGCAATACATTTAGAGAATAGTAGATACAGGTAATCCAAATCTAAAACCATTTTATAACTTATATTCTAATATTTAAAGGAAACACACCCCATAATGCCATCCTCGTAAAAGTGAGTGTTTGCTCTATACTATGTATTTAATGCACAAGATCATGATAAACATAGAAAATAAGAGACATCCTATGGTTGCTTCAAATTCCATTCAAAACGAGTTATGACTCAAGTAGTATTGTGTTATTAAATCATTGAGGTATGGAAGTAGAAGACACATTAGGAAACAATGATATTATTAAAGATATTATTGCATCTAAAAAAAATTAGTGTGGTAAAGAATAAAATTTTAAAAAGATGTGATCAACACTAAGCTAGAATATACTAGAATAAAAAAATAATCAACATTGTTAAAAGTAAGAACATTTTAATCAATTCTTGAAATCAACATTGTTAAAAGTAAGAACATTTTAATCAATTCTTGAAACACCATGGGTTGAGAATTTGTCATATTTTATACACTATAAAGATTGAATATGAAAATTTATCCTCCATAAATACACATTATATCTAAGTTTCAAAATAATTTATTTTTTTAATTAAATAGATAAATTTATGTATTTTGGAATAAGACTTCGAATTTTCTTAATATTTTTTAAAATAAAGCTTACAAAATTTAGTTTTTTAATAAAAAATATTTCATAGTGGAAGAAGAGATTTAATAAAAGAAATATTATTAGTCAAATTTTAGTAAAGAATTAAGTTTATTTAATTTTGATTATTTTAACTATAATTCCTATTTACTTTATAAGTATTGTTAAAAAAAAAAAAAAAAAAAAAAAAAAAAAAAAACACTTATTGGGAAAGATACAATTTAACTTCAGTATTACTCCTTTCCATTGAACTTATATAACTTAGTTGAAAATAACATTCAAAACCTTTTAATTAGTCAAAATCATAATAATTTGAAATTTATTTTCTTAAAAATTATCAATATATTATTACACACTTTATAAAATAACTAAAAGTAGAACTTCAATCCATCAATAACCATAACTAAAAATTTAATTGATAATAACTTTCAAAACCTTTTAATTTATCAAAATCATAATAATTTCATTTTTCT
>APFE031453380.1:69711-84017 GCA_000404065.3 Pinus taeda
TTGATAGCTAGTTTCTGCACAATCAATGGCTCCCAGGGGTTTTTCAGGGTGCTGAATCCAAATATGCAGTTAAAAACCATTCTAACTGCTTAAAAATCAAGATTTAACCTCATTTTTTCCGCCTGATTCCGTCACCGGAATCTCAAAAAGTTGCATTATAGACAACTCCATTAAAAACAAAGCATGAATAATAGAAATAAAATGGTTATCCATTAGTTTTTGTTTTCCCTTTTTGTTAATTTGTTTTTATCAAGTTGTTTTTATGAAGGCTTATCTATAATTTAAGATTAGGAATTTAGATTTTTATTTTTTTAATTTATTTATTTATAACGTGATTGGTTGAGGTCTTATTATTATAGATAATGTTTATTAACTTTCATTTTTCTATTAATTACTATATTTTTGTTTTTATTTTTATTTCTATTCATTTTCTATTGTTACCGTTTTCATAAGTTATAGTTTTTTCGTCAAAATAAGATGACAAATTTTAAAAGGGAAAAAATAGTTTTAAAAAAAATTCCATTTATTATATTTTTTTTTTTCAGTTTTATCTTATTCACGTATATTTCTTATTCATGAAAATTTCAATAGTTTCATCCCAATTTCATTAAATAATAGTTTTTTTTTTTTATTTATTGATTTTTTTTCCTTCATTTTAATATAATTTTCTTTGCTAGATGTAACAACTATACAATAAAAATTTCATTTCAATGAATATAAATAAATTAGTAAAAATCAAAAGAAAGTTTTATTGATATATAATTACTAATTTTTAGGATTTTTTGAATTTGTTTTATTTACACATAGTTTTTATAATTCCTACTTCCAAGGTATATGTGGAATTCAAGAAATTGATCATCTTGAATGAAGACTTCAAGTTTTTTTCTTTTTTCTCTCCTTTTATCTAATGTCTCGATGTATTTATTTTTGTAGGTTAGAAGAGGATTTGGAACTCCAGCCAAAGTGGACACTTAGGGGAAAATCCAATGCAATGCACTAAAGATCTTCATTTTGTTTTAGGGGATTGAAATTCTATGGTCGAGAGGTATGGGTATGGGATCCACACTAATTCTACTAGTGTGGAGAATACTAGGATCCTACTTGTTTTAGGGGATTGAAATTTTATGATCGAGAGGTATGGGTATGGGATCCACACTAATTCTACTAGTGTGGAGAATTACTAGGATCCTACTTTGAAGTTCCATATTCTGCTTCAAGTAGTTGTAGAGATTGTTGAGCATTTATTCACAGATTAGTCTTCAATTTGTCATCTATTTCATTTGGTTTGTTAAGTTGTTTTACCTTATTTCCTTGAACTAAACACAAAATATTGGTCTTAGATACCATGCAAAAAGTTAACATGTGAGTTTTGATAAAGCCATTTAATTTAATGCAACTTTATTCTTGGTTTTATTCAAAGTGAATGTGTCAAATTCAACCAATTTAACACTTGATCACAAATCATAGAGGTATATATAATATTTGGAAAATATTTGAAAATGGGTAATGCTATCTTTTATTTATTTTAATATTTATTTTAATGATTTTTTTAGTTTTGGCTATATGGAATGTTTGAGGAACTAAGTATTTTGATTAGAAACTAAGTGTTTTGATATCTATGTATAGTCACAAGTGATTTAATTTTCATAAATGTGTTAGTTATAATTTAGTTGTTAAATTAATAACAAAGCAACTATTATTATTCACAAGTATTAATTAATTGGTGTTAACAATTTAATTTTAAAATTATTTTAATACTAAATCACAAATTATAGATCATCCAAATTCCATTTTTCTTTGCAAAACAAAGAAATCATGTTTAAATAAGGAAGTCATTTGAGAGATAACAATAATTTTTTCTTTTCCATAATCACTTGCCTTCAGTGCCACAAACACAATTGCATTTAATTGTACATCAATGATGCATAACCTCCATGAAGTTTGTAGGAGAAAAATGGTTGTGCAAAACAAGTTTCTTGCCATCCACATCTCATTTATTTGAAACTAAGTTTCTTCATATCAATTTGGAGAAAACAATGCCCAAAATATAAAGTTTCATTACACCAAATGATACAAAGTACTCACCAAAAAGGGCCATTTTAGCATAACATTTTTACTTTCATTTCTATTTCTTAATGAAGGCTTTAATTGATCATCTTATCGACAATTCAAACTCTAATTAACTATATTTAAACTAGCTAAATGTACTAGCTACTAAACACTTGTTTAAATTTATTAAAAATTTATCAAAACTTAAGAATATTTAGTAAAAGCAATATCAATAGCAAAACATAAAAACAAAATTGTGAAGTCACAGAAATAAAACTTTTAATATTAAAATTGAAAAAAATGAAATAAATAAAAAATTGCCGAGCAATGAATGAACTAAATTGAGGAATTAAAGACTTGTTCCGACTAAATGAATGAACTTTAATGCCTCTTTAATTTGCCACTGAAATAATTAGAAAATGACAAACACTTCTGCTCAACACATATCAACATGTTCGTTATTTGCACCTGTTCGTTATGATTTCACATCAAGAAGGTGAACCTCATCTGCAACTTGGTCAGTTTTCCAAGAGCGCGTACTGTGGTTTGAGTGATGCACATGGCTTCTACTCACATGTGACAACTCGAATCAGATCAACCTTACCATCTCCATCCTAAACTCCAAAACATTACACCTCCAAAGCGCAAAGTAGACGACTGTTATGTCTGTAAAATTTAAATCTCTCTGCATATCAAATGCAATCGTATTATATTCAATCCAAAGGGGATTTGATGGTAGGGATGGTTTTATTCAATCCAATTGTATTATAGACAATCGCCAGGGTAGTGACTCATATAGTTTTTGGAAGTTCTAATTCTACTATACCAATTTGATGTGATTGAAAGCACAACCTATTTATCGCCCCTCCATATAGCAGCTGCGGCGCTCATAGAAGAGACGTTTCCTATGCAGAAATATCTGTGTTGATTAACGTTTCCCATATATTAAATATATTTTTTGGCAAAAGAAAGAAACCCTCCTTCACAATATCTATATCTCTTTATCTATTACAAGCAACCTTAATCTTTGATTTATTAGACGGTGAGGTGGATTAAAAGAAGCCAATTGATTTTGCACCCGGCATCTTTTTAAGAATCCCTAATGCTGCGAAAGATCTAATATTTTCAATTTTGATACTGTACCACACTAAGCCACCCAATGCGTCAAGGATTTTGAGATAGCAACCGAAATTCTATCCAATTGCGTGGCGTATTATAATTCTGGTAACGTAAATCCAATCGCGTGGCATATTATAATTTTGGTAATGTAAATCCAATCTCGTGGCGTATTATAATTTTGATAATGGGAATGTGTTAATGAATCTCGTTCGTATTCAAAGGTAGAAAAATAATTACCTTTAAGTAACCATTATGCATTTATATGTAAAATATTTTTACGCGGTAAGGTGTTTCCCTCTGAAATCAACTCCCCTCTCTGCTTACCTGGCATCTTTATATGCCATAGGATTATATGTTAGACGATTGCAAAAGTTTCAGCCGTTAGATTAGAAGTTGTAACGGTTTGTGCACTGATTCCAAGTGGAAAGTATGGCCGGCAATTGAGAACACCTATTCAGCCCAAGAAGCCCACGAGACAGCCTTGCCATTGTTCATCTTTCTGCGTTTGTCTTCTTCATGGGGTTTCTTTCTGGCATTGGCAGCTCATGCTCACCTCAACAATGCTTCTGATGAGTGGGCTCTGATGGCATTGAGGGCTACCCTCAGCTTGGATCCAAACATGGCCTTAAGAAGTTGGAATACCAGTGTGTCCCTGTGCAGCTGGACTGGAGTCCAATGCTCTTTACGTTACCAGAGAGTTGTTTCGCTAAATCTCACAGGTATGAGCTTACATGGCCCCATCTCCCCTCTTCTTGCTAATCTCTCATTTCTTAGAATGGTCGACCTCTCTAACAATAGCCATTATGGCTCTATTCCACATGATTTAACACCTACATCTACGAGCTCTTCAATGAGGATCTCAGGCCTAGTGGGACTTCGGAGGAAAACTAGGGGCTCTTCAGCGCCAATTCTACGCCCGTGTATGTCCTTTACATCAATGGTGCGGGATCGACTTTGGGCAACGACACTTCTGCTCAGACCTTTTGTGTAGTCCTGTCTGGTGCTGATAATAAACTCCTCCAGGCGGCGTTGGATTGCGCCTGTGGTCCTGGGCAGGCTGATTGCTCAGCTATTTAGGCCGGTCAGAGCTGTTATACTCCTGATACCGTTGCAGACCACGCCTCTTATGCCTTTGATAGCTATTACCACAAGATGAACATGGCCCCTGGGTCCTGTGAATTCAACGGAGTCGACACTATAAGCAATACTAATCCAAGTAAGTTGGGGATGTATTTCTTTTCTTGTTTTCTTTTCAAATTTCTTTCTTACAGTTGCGTCGGTTCTCTTTTGAAAACTGTTTGATATCTCCCCTGCTTCTGTTACTGTGTCTTGCAGGTCACGGTTCTTGTATTTTCCAAGGCAGGTAAGGGAACAATGCATCTATCTTTATACATTATATTGCCACATTCAAGATAACATGTCTTTTCTTAGCCTACTGTCATCTCTTATATTCAAATTCAAAGATAAGTTGTACATGTCTAGAAGCTCTCTTTATCTTGTGTTGCTCTGTTTTCAATCCTCTGGCTCCGATTCTTGCTTTTTTCATGTTTCCTCTTCAGTTTCAGGGTTCTTATCTCCTGTAACATAAAATGACTTGTGTTTTTGTCCGTAGGCCATTTTCTTGGGTTCTCACAACGTTGAAAACATGCATTGATCCCTTTGTAGTTTCTTACCTTTCTTGTCATTCTGAGAGTATTACAATGAAATGCAGTGGGCTTATAACACACTAAAATAAAGTGACCCTTCCCTTCATTTGAGATATCATGGGTGGAGTATCTATTCCCACTTAAGTCACCTGGGACTTGCACTTGATCCATGGCATAGACCATTGATAATTGGTGGAGACAGAGTGCTAACAGGAACTTCAAGTGGAAAATCCTCTCACTACTGAAACATGTTTTTGGGGATTTTGAACTTTAGTGCCATCTAACAAAAACCCCATTGAATTTTTTTATAATTTTGGTTAGAAATCTATTAATGGCTTGAATCAGGCCAGCTTAGTGGCTAGATGAGCATTTAAAAAAAAAATGCAGAAGTATATTCTGCTTTAGCATCATTGGGCATACATATCCCTATGAGCATTGAAGCTTCAGGGCATGTCTTTGATTCCCTGAAGACATGCCTTCTGAAATTGGAAGTTTATTGTCTGTAACCAGTGCTCTGTACTCACATATTTATTTTTTGTTGTTACTAAGGATTAGTCATCTGCTCTTTTAGTAATATATAGATGGACAACAACCAAAACTAGCAGACCTGTTTTTATGGAGAATTGATCACAGATTATGAAAATCTGTTATTTGTCTTATTTGGATATGATCTGCATTGCCTCAGCCATCAGAGTCTGGCTTTACAATCTCTCATCTTGGAGGATATCTTTCCTTCCATAGATTGTGATCACCTTTATCATAATATTTTATCCATTAGCAGTTTATTAAAATACTGTTAAGTAAAATGTATTAGGGCAATTTTCTGCCTTAGTAGTTTTGAAAAGTGTATCAGGGCATGTTTTCTGCCTTAATAGTTTGGTAAAATGCTTGAGGGCAAATATGCGTGAAAAATTGATGCCAACACACATATCTTGCTATTCTTCATCTCCATAACCATGTTCTTGCTTGCTAATTTATGGCTATCCTAGCGCCTTGCGCATTACTAGTTGGTTAGTGAGCATGATCTCCTTAAAATAATAGTTAAAACATGGGTGCTTAATAAGCCATAGAACTCTGTAAAAACCCAGACTGCCAGCTCAAATTAGAAAAAAATGTAGGATCCATAGTTCCAGCCTTTTGCCAACTACTTCCTTTGTTAATGACTCTCCTTTGTAGCTTGACAGATTCTTTATTGATTTCTTTGTTGATGACTCTCCCCTGTAGCCTGACAGATTCTTTATAGATTTCTAAGTTGATGACTCTCCTCTGTAGGCTGACAGATTCTTTATAGATTAGTTTTTCGTTCTCTGGTTAGAATTTCATAACAATTTAAAAGTCATCGAGTATTAAAGTGCTGAAATAGCATCATGGACTTGAGGATATGCTTTTTAAAATTTAAATAAAGTGTATATTATACTGAGAAGGATCTTTATTCTTAAATTGTTGTGACCTAGATGCTGACAGTTTTTGTGTTATTTATTGCAGTGTTGGTGCAAATGGGACTTCTTCTGTGAATGGTACTGTCCTTGGCAATGAGACATTTCCTTTGACAGGGAAAAATATTACCTCTTTAAATAGTTCTGCACCCCACCTTCAGTCACAGATTCATCCAATTCCTTTTCCTCTTGTTGCACTTCCCATTCTGTTTTGGAATCTGCCAATTTTGTAGGACAAAAGCACTATATTATTGATGTATCTTTTAAGAACAAGAAATGCTTCATTCTTTTTTTCAACAAAGCAAGATGTAAATGGAGAGGCTGGATATAGCTCTGGAGAGAAATAGGCTGTGGAAATGAAAGATTTCATCAGCTGTCATTTTGGGGAGGGGAAGCTGAAAAATGCAAATTTTGCAAAGATTACAAATTCATTGTTGTACGCAAAATAGAGGTATTAGAGTTTACTGCCATTCATTGATAGGTATTCTTTATATGTATTATAATATGTGTACAACTATCACTATCATTGATACTCATTTATTCATTAGTTGTATCTCATTTGTTGGCTACAGGTGAGAGACTTGTTATAAAATTGACTTCGATGTGTATGTGTTTGTGAAAATGATACTCCTATTTGTTAGTGGTATCCTCTTTACTGATAAGCGAGAACGAGCATTTCATAAACTTGACTTTCTGAGTGATATATATAGTATGAAAATTTGAAAGAAATTCAAGGCGCCCCTTGTGATCATAGTCAGTATGTTGATAATCCTTGAGAAGCAATTGATTGAGACAGTTTGATTGCGACATTTTGAATGTGTCTACCTACCAATATCATTGGATTTATTTTTTTTGAAATATAGAAGTGTCTACATAGCAATATAAATGCATTTTCATTTTCATTTCATTAAAAGCACTTCATAAGACCCTATTTATTATGTCGTAAGGCGTTTCCCTCTGAAATCAACTCCCCTCTCTACTTACCTGGCATCTTTATATGCCATAGGATTATATGTTAGACGATTGCAAAGGTTTCAGCCGTTAGATTAGAAGCTGAAATGGTTTGCGCACTGATTCCAAGTGGAAAGTATGGCCAGCAATTGAGAACGTCTATTCAGCCCAAGAAGCCCACAAGACCGCCTTGACATTGTTCATCTTTCTGTGTTTGTCTTCTTCATGGGGTTTCTTTCTGGCATCGGCAGCTCATGATCACCTCAACAATGCTTCTGATGAGTGGGCTCTGATTGCATTCAGGGCTACCCTCAGCTTGGATCCAAACATGGCATTAAGAAGTTGGAATACCAGTGTGTCCCTGTGCAGCTGGACTGGAGTCCAATGCTCGTTACGCCACTAGAGATTTGTTTCACTAAATCTCACAGGTATGAGCTTACATCGCCCCATCTCCCCTCTTCTTGCTAATCTCTCCTTTCTCAGAGTGCTCGACCTCTCTAACAATAGCCATTATGGCTCTATTCCGCATGATTTAGGGAGGCTGTTTGGCTTAAGAGTTCTGCGGTTGAGCAAAAACCAACTGGAAGGCCCCATTCCCTCCACCATTGGTAGCTGTCGTCTTTTAGAGCTAGTCTCTCTGTTTCAAAATTTCCTGTTGAATGGAAGCATTCCCTCAAAATTAGGGCTTCTAAGAAATTTGAAATTCCTTTGGCTGGGAATAAACAAACTGACTGGCTCCATTCCTACCTCCTTTGGAAACATGTCCTCATTGAAAAACTTGTCTCTGGGTTATAACTAGCTTCATGGCTCTATTCCTTCTGAATTGGGGAGGCTTTCTCAACTTAATACCCTATATCTTCGTCACAACTATCTTTCAGGGAAAATTCCACCCTCCCTCTCTAATTGTACTCTTTTCTTAGACCTGCAACTGCATCATAACCAGTTAACTGGACACATTCCATGGGAGTTTGGTGGCAGGCTATCTCAATTGGAAAACTTATTCTTATGGGGAAATAAACTTGGAGGGGAAATCCCAAAAACCCTTGCTAATTGTCCCCATCTCCGGGTCCTCGACTTAATGATCAATCAACTCACTGGGATGGTGCCTGTGCAGTTGGGTCAGCTATTCAGATTGGAACGCCTCTTTTTAGGACGAAATCAGCTCATAAGTGGGAGCAGCACAACATTACCTATTCTTACTGCTCTAACTAATTGCTCCTTCCTTGAACAGATACACATACATAAAAATCATCTTACTGGCACTATACCCTCTTCCATTCAATAGCTTTCTCAACTGTCTATGCTCGATTTGAGCCACAATCAAATAGGTGGAAAAATACCACCAGAGATTGGCAAACTGACTAATCTGACATATCTTAATTTAGAGTGGAATATCTTCAATGGATCCATTCCTTCAACACTGGGCAGACTTCAAAAGTTGGTACGATTGTATTTGGGCAAAAACAAGTTACGAGGAAGTATCCCAATGGAAATTGGCGGGATACAAAGGTTAGGACTCTTATCTCTAAGCCAAAACAAGCTCTCTGGGCAAATTCCTCACTCTTTGGGTCAACTGAAACAACCTAGAGACCTCTACCTTGATCAAAACAAATTATCTGGAAGCATATCCCCGAATATAGGAGATTGCCTGAGATTAGAGGTGTTGGACTTGTCTGACAACACGTTTAATGGAAATATACCACGAACAGTTGCAGGTCTTCCAAATTTGCAATTCCTCTTCAACTTGTCCAGCAATTTATTAGAAGGCCCCCTGCCTCCGGAGATTAGCAAGATGACCATGGTTCAAGAAATAAATGTTGTTGTTAATCGATTAACTGGTCCTGTTCCAAAAGAACTTGAAATTTGCACAAAAGTACACTATCTCAATCTATCGTGGAATTCATTTGATTACCCAATTCCAGATTCACTTGGGAAACTGGGATCTTTGGAGGACTTGGATTTCTCTGAAAACAATTTGTCAGGCACAATACCTATGTCCCTAGAAAACCTTAAAATGCTTCACCATTTGCACTTCTCTTTCACTAAGTTGAAGGGGGAAGTTCCCAAAGGTGGGATTTTTAGAAGACTTAGGAGTGGCGCATTCATGGGAAATCTCGGTCTCTGCGGACAATGGGTACAGTTGCCACCATGTCCATCTCCCATTGCCAATATTCACAATAATCATTGGCTTGTTAAAAGAGTAATAATCTCTGTTGGTATTTCTGTTGTTGTAATATGCATTTTATTCCTTGGATTCTTAATTTGGAAATATTGCAAGGGACGGGTTCGAGGAGAGCTTTCCTCGAGATTAGAATTTACAGAAGCTATTCCTTGGAATTCAGGCCTTCCAAGAATCTCACAAGAGGAAATTATTTTTGCAACTAATGGATTCAGTGGTGCACACTTGTTAGGAGTTGGTAGTTTTGGATCAGTCTATAAAGGAGTCTTGACCGATGGCACATTGGTTGCAATAAAGGTTCTCAATTTGCAAAATGAAGAGGCTCACAGAAGTTTTATCAGTGAATGTAATGCGTTGAGAAAGATCAGACACTGGAATTTGATCAAAGTCATTACCTGTTGTTCAAATTTTGATATCAAAGCTTTGGTATTTCCTTATATGGAAAATGGAAGCTTGGAAAAGTGGTTATATCTAGGCAACGACACTTCTGCTCAGACCTTCTGTGTAGCCCTGTTGGGTGTCGATAATCAACTCCTCCAGGCGGCGTTGGATTGGGCCTGTGGTCCTGGGCAGGCTGATTGCTCAGCTATTCAGGCCGATCAGAGCTTTTATACTCCTGATACCATTGCAAACCACGCCTCTTATGCCTTTGACAACTATTACCACAAGATGAACATGGCCCCTGGGTCCTGTGACTTCAGCGGAGTCGGCACTATAACCAATACTAATCCAAGTAAGTTGGGGATGTATTTCTTTTTCTTGTTTTCTTTTCAAATTTCTTTCTTACAGTTGCGTCGGTTCTCTTTTGAAAACTGTTTGATATCTCCCTTGCTTCTGTTACTGTGTCTTGCAGGTCACAGTTCTTGTATTTTCCAAGGCAAGTAAGGGAACAATGCATCTATCTTTATACATTATATTGCCACATTCAAGATAACATGTTTTTTCTTAGCCTACTGTAATCTCTTATATTCATATTCAAAGATAAGTTGTACGTGTCCAGAAGCTCTCTTTCTCTTGTGTTGCTCTATTTTCAATCCCGTGGCTCTGATTCTTGCTTTTTTCACATTTCCTCTTCAGTTTCAGGGTTCTTATCTCCTGTAACATAAAATGACTTGTGTTTGTGTCCGTAGGCCATTTTCTTGGGTTCTCACAACGTTGAAAACATGCATTGATCCCTTTGTAGTTTCTTACCTTTCTTCTCATTCTGAGAGTATTACAATGAAATGCAGCGGGCTTATAACATACTAAAAGAAAGTGACCCTTCCCTTCATTTGAGATACCATAGGTGGAGTATTTATTCCCAGTTAAGCCACCTGGGACTTGCATTTGATCCATGGCATAGACCATTGATAATTGGTGGAGACAGAGTGCTAACAGGAACTTCAAGTGGAAAATCCTCTCACTACTGAAACAAGTTTTTGGGGATTTTGAACTTTAGTGCCATCTAACAAAAACCCCATTGAATTTTTTTATAATTTTGGTTAGAAATCTATTGATGGCTTGAATCAGGTCAGTGCAGTGGCTAGATGAGCATTTAAAAAAAAAAAATGCAGAAGTAGATTCTACTTTAGCATCATTGGGCATACATATCCCTATGAGCATTGAAGCTTCAGGGCAAGTCTTTGATTCCCTGAAGACATGCCTTCTGAAATTGGAAGTTTATTGTCTGTAACCAGTGCTCTGTACTCACATATTTATTTTTTGTTGTTACTAAGGATTAGTCATCTGCTCTTTTAGCAATATATAGATGGACAACAACCAAAACTAGAAGACCTGTTTTTATGGAGAACTGATCACAAATTATGAAAATTTGTTATTTGTCTTATTTGGATATGATCAGCGTTGGTTCGGCCATCAGAGTCTGGCTTTACAATCTCTCATCTTAGAGGATATCTTTCCTTCCAGAGATTGTGATCACCTTTATCATAATATTTTATCCATTGGCAGTTTATTAAAATACTGTTAAGTAAAATGTATTGGGGCAATTTTCGGCCTTAGTAGTTTTGAAAAGTGTATTAGGGCATGTTTTCTGCCTTAATAGTTTGGTAAAATGCTTCAGGGAAAATATGCGTGCAAAATTGATGCCAACACACATATCTTGCTATTCTTCATCTCCATAACCATGTTCTTGCTTGCTAATTTATGGCTATCCTAGCACCCTGTGCATTACTAGTTGGTTAGTGAGCATGATCTCCTTAAAATAATAGTTAAAACATGGGTGATTAATAAGCCATAGAACTGTGTAAAAACCCAGACTGCCAGCTCAAATTAGAAAAAAATGTAGGATGCATATTTCCAACTTTTTCCCAGCTACTTTCCTTGTTAATGACTCTCCTTTGTAGCCTGACAGATTCTTTATTGATTTCTTTGTTGATGACTCTCCCCTGTAGCCTAACAGATTCTTTATAGATTTCTAAGTTGATGACTCTCCTCTGTAGGTTGACAGATTCTTTATAGATTAGTTTTTCGTTCTCTGGTTAGAATTTCATAAAAATTTAAAAGTCATCGAGTATTAAATTTCTGAACTGGCATCATGGACTTGAGGATCTACTTTTTAAAATTTAAATAAAGTGTATATTATATTGAGAAGGATCTTTATTCTTAAATTGTTGTGACCTAGATGCTGACAATTTTTGTGTTATTTATTGCAGTGTTGGTGAAAATGGGACTTCTTCTGTGAATGGTACTATCCTTGGCAATGAGACATTTCCTTTGACAGGGACAAATATTACCTCTTTAAATAGTTCTGCACCCCACCTTCAGTCACAGATTCATCCAATTCCTTTTCCTCTTGTTGCCCTTCCCATTCTATTTTGGAATCTGTCAATTTTGTAGGACAAAAGCACTATATTATTGATGTATCGTTTAAGAACAAGAAATGCTTCATTCTTTTTTTCAACAAAGCAAGATGTAAATGGAGAGGCCGGATATAGCTTTGGAGAGAAATAGGCTGTGGAAATGAAAGATTTCATCAGTTGTCATTTTGGGGAGGGGAAGCTGAAAATGCAAATTTTGCAAAGATTACAAATTCATTGTTGTACGCAAAATAGAGGTATCAGAGTTTACTGCCATTCATTAATAGGTATGCTGTATATGTATTATAATATGTGTTCAACTATCACTATCATTGATACTCATTTATTCGTTAGTTGTATCTCATTTGTTGGCTACAGGTGAGAGACTTGTTATAAAATTGACTTCGATGTGTATGTGTTTGTGAAAATGATACTCCTATTTGTTAGTGGTATCCTCTTTACTGATAAGCGAGAATGGGCATTTCATAAACTTGACTTTCTGAGTGATATATATAGTATGAACATTTGAAAGAAATTCAAGGCGCCCCTTGTGATCATAGTCAGTATGTTGATAATCCTTGACAAGAAATTCACTAAGACGGTTTGATTGCGACATTTTGAATGTGTGTACCTATCAATATCATCGGATTTATTTTTTTTGAAATATAGAAGTGTCTACATAGCAATATAAATGCATTTTCATTTTCATTTCATTAAAAGCACTTCATAAGACCCTATTTATTACGCCATAAGGCGTTTCCCTCTAAAATCAACTCCCCTCTCTGCTTACCTGGCATATTTATATGCAATAGGATTATATGTTAGATGATTGCAAAGGTTTCAGCCGTTAGATTAGAAGCTGAAATGGTTTGCGCACTGATTCCAAGTGGAAAGTATGGCTAGCAATTGAGAATGCCTATTCAGCCCAAGAAGCCCACGAGACCGCCTTGCCATTGTTCGTCTTTCTGCGTTTGTCTTCTTCATGGGGTTTCTTTCTGGCATCGACAGCTCATGCTCACCTCAACAATGCTTCTGCTGAGTGGGCTCTGATGGCATTCAGGGCTACCCTCAGCTTGGATCCAAACATGGCATTAATAAGTTGGAATACCAGTGTGTCCCTGTGCAGCTGGACTGGAGTCCAATGCTCTTTACGCCACCAGAGTGTTGTTTCGCTAAATCTCACAGGTATGAGCTTACATGGCCCCATCTCTCCTCTTCTTGCTAATCTCTCCTTTCTTAGAGTGCTCGACCTCTCTAACAATAGCCATTATGGCTCTATTCCGCATGATTTAGGGAGGCTGTTTGGCTTACTTTTTGTCATATTTATAAACTTTTTATTTGAGTTTTTTTATTAAAATGGTTTGAATCATTTTGCAGAAATGATTTAGGGAGGCTGTTTGGCTTAAGAGTTCTGCGGTTGAGCAAAAACCAACTGGAAGGCCCCATTCCCTCCACCATTGGTAGCTGTCGTCTTTTAGAGCTAGTCTCTCTGTCTCAAAATTTCCTGTTGAATGGAAGCATTCCCTCAGAATTAGGGCTTCTAAGAAATTTGAAATTCCTTTTGCTGGGAATAAACAAACTGACTGGCTCCATTCCTACCTCCTTTGGAAACATGTCCTCATTGAAAAACTTGTCTCTGGGTTATAACCAGCTTCATGGCTCTATTCCTTCTGAATTGGGGAGGCTTTCTCAGCTTAATACCCTATATCTTCGTCACAACTATCTTTAAGGGAAAATTCCACCATCCCTCTCTAACTGTACTCTTCTCTTAGCCCTGCAACTGCATCATAACTAGTTAACCGAACACATTCCATGGGAGTTTAGTGGCAGGCTATCTCAGTTGGAAAACTTATTCTTATGGGGAAATAAACTTGGAGGGGAAATCCCAAAAACCCTTGCTAATTGTACCCATCTCCAGGTCCTCGATTTAACGATCAATCAACTCACTGGGATGGTGCCTGTGCAGTTGGGTCAGCTATTCAAATTGGAACGCCTCTTTTTAGGACGGAATCAGCTCATAAGTAGGAGCAGCACAATATTACCTATTCTTACTACTCTAACTAATTGCTCCTTCCTTGAACAGATACACATAGGTGAAAATCATCTTACTGGCACTATACCCTCTTCCATT
>APFE031453385.1:0-19667 GCA_000404065.3 Pinus taeda
ATAATAATAAAAATAGTAATAACTACACTAAAGCTCTAAATAAGAATAAATAGTAATAAAACAAAGAAAGCAATAAAAAAAATGAGCAAAGCTATCAAAAAGAAGAAAATAAAACAAGAAATCTAAAAATCAAAAGAAAAGTAAAGAAATAAAGAAGGCTAAAAATCAAGTTGCATGTAGACACATGGAGTGTGTGCATGTGGTTCCCCATCCAATTTTGTTCTATTTAATAGATGGTGAGGAAGATGAGAGGCATTCTTGCATTCTATCATTCTGAGATGCTATCTTTCATTCTCTTGGGAGAATGGTATACTAAGACTTAGGAGCACTGGCAGTAGTCGTTGGTTGACGGCTCAGGGGTGGCCAGTTGTAGCAGAATCCTGCACAATTGAGCCTACGGTTGGGAGGAGAGTCGTCCCCAAATCCCTGTTGCGGTAAGCCTACTTCTACCATAGGTAAGCCCAGGTTTCATAGTTTAAATTTAATGTTAAAGTTAATTAGATAGCTATTTTGGGGCTGTTACAAAAAATATTATCACATGTATCAGATTCTAATAATAGGATTTGGAGATATATATGCTTTGCATATACAGCTGATGAGCTACCGAGACCTTTCCAAATAAGGCAATCCCTGTCCGACGAGCAAAACAATCCACGCGATTGCAGTGAAGTAGTGATAGCATTCCATTGGGATTCCAAAGCACCGTGTAATTGCATTTCTATAGCAGATTTCCAGATTGGAATCGCATCATCCCATTTTTTTATTACACTGGCCCAAAAGAAATATCCCCTGTAGTGTAAATTTCTCAAAAGCTATGAGGAAATATGGATCTTTTCTCCTACATGTGCGAATTCATCTAATCCAATGATGATATTGGATCTGGATTGGAATTTCCAAATCAAATTTTCTCTAAAGAATGGCTCCAATATTTGAAAACCTCTCCATATATATGAACCGATGGAGGATCCAGTGGAGCGTTGTCTATACCAATATGTCATGTCTTGATCATCCATGTACTTAGCTCTAATGGTCTTGCTCCATTTGGATTCACCCATGATCGCTTTCCGCATAGATATACATAGAAGGGCTCTTCTAAAAGAGCGTAAATCCAATATACCCCATCCTCCCATATTTTTTGGCCATGTCAACTTCGAAAGCCTGCTCAAGTGATATTTTCTCTTTTCCTTCTGTCCTCCCCATATGAAATTAGTTATCATTCGAAGGGATATAAAAGAGGTGTACCCAATAAACCATGATTTGAACCAGCACAGATTCTGTGAGAATGGCGCGACCTCCAATGGATAAGAACTTGAATTCCCATGCAGATATTTTCTTATAGAACTGATCCGGAATCCACGACCAATCGGCCAATCTGTAACCCATAGGTTTCAAATTGAAACCCAAATATTTGAAGCCCTTCAGGATAGGAAAAGCTTTAATATTGAAAAGATCTGTTAGGAATGTGATTATATCTCCATTTACATTAGCAACATGGAATGTTGATTTTATATCGTTGATATACATGCCGGTGGATTTTTGAAATCTCTCCAAGATTTCATGGATACATATCCATGTTGATCTGCACAGTATAGCTGACAGAAGGATATCATCAACAAAAAGATTATGCGACATGAGGATATCCCTGCAAATGGGGAGAGGCCTGATTCTCTCTTGTTGGATCCCTTTCTTTATGTGTCGGCTCAGAGATTCCATAACAAGAATGAAAAGGAGTGGAGATAGGTAGCAACCATGACATAAGGCCCTGGCCGCTTTGAAGAAAGGAGTTGGGACTCCATTAATTAGGACAACATAATTTACTTCCACCACACAGGCCATGATCCATCTAATGCGCCGCACATCTAGGCCAATCCTAGCCAGTAGGTATCGAATAAAGCCCTAGTTTACATAGTCGTATGCCTTCTTAAGGTTGATTTTTAAAAGAGGAGCTTCTATTTTCCTGCTATGCATTGAGTGTAAGCATTCTTGGGTGAGAGCCACCACTTCTAAGATATTTCTGTCTTTTAGAAACCCGCGTTGCTCTGAAGAAAGGTGTATAGATAGTGTGTTCCTAATTTGGATAGCTATAATCTTTGATATGACCTTGTATAATACATTTCACAATGAGATTGGCTAATAATCTGAAAATGTGGAGGAGAGCTTCTTCTTTGGAATAAGAGCGATATATGTTGAGGAGATATTGTGGCTTATGAATCCCCGTGTTCTCAATTCCTCGACCATCTTTAGAACATCTAACTTAAATAATTCAAAGAAGTGGATGAAGAAATCGATGGTCCACCCATCTGGCTCGGGGCACTTGTCTTTCTGGAATGATTTCATTGTTGCCAGTAATTCCATTTCTAAAACTTCTGCAAATAGAGCTCTGTTTAGACTTTCATCAAACATAGTGGGGTATGGGTCTATTCCCCATAGAATATCCTCAATGTCATAGACAGAATCCTCATTGTAAGCCTTTTTGTAGAATTTCACAGCTTCTCTAGAGATTGCCTCGTGTGAGGAATGAGAATTTCCTAACTCATCCTTGATATCCCAAATAGCATTTACCTCCCTCCTTTTATTTGAAAACCTGTGAAAAAACTTGGTGTTTTTATCTCCCTCACTGAGCCATAATGCTCGACTTTTAAGCCTCCAAGTGGCCTCTTCTTCTTCTAATATATTTTGTTTTCTTTTTTCTAAACTCCATATATGTTTTCTGATGGTGGACAACATGGAGGGAATTTTAAAGAGTGTAGATAAGTACTCCAATTTCCTACATATGTCCTTCAGTTCCTTTCTATTAGAGGCCAATTTCTCTTTTTTCCATTTTTTAACCTCCTTTTGAAGAAATTGCAGGCAATCAAGAAAATTCCTGGAAGAATCATTTTCCTGCATGGGGGATAGCTTCCAAGTATCATTTATAAATTTGTTGAATTGTTCGTCAGCAAGCCACGTATGACTGAACTTGAAAGGATATCCAAACTTGCGTCCAACATATTTCCATTGAATAGAAATGGAGTGGTGATCAGATATGAAATATGATATGATGTTCATTATAGGAGAGCCATATCTTTCAATCAATCTTTCATGGAAGATAAATCTATCTAATCGTTTCGCCAAAAAATAATTATTGGATCGCCCATCGTCCCAAGTTGGTCCCTGACAAACAGACACGATGTCAATAAAATTATATTGTATAATGGATTCCTGAATGAATCTCCCATCGGATCATATTTTCTATCGTTTCCCCATATTTCATCATTACAAAAGGTGTAGTTAAAATCTCTGCCAATTATCAAAGAGTCAATTTCAATTAATTCAGAGGAAAGCAAATAATTCCAGAAAGGGAACCGATTTTTATATGGAGCATATATATTCAATATGTGAATGGGGTCTGTAGAGCCACGAAAGTGGGCCAGAATAAGAATGCCAACAAAACATTGAAAAGCAACAGCCCTAATCCATTTAGGATCCCATAATACAGCTAATCCTCTAGACATGCCAACAACATTTGAAGCAACCATATGCCATGATGGTAGCATCCTCCTGAAATATGAAATGGTTTGTGAACTATCATGCATGGTTTCCTGTATAAGAAGCATTTTAGATTTTGAAGAGACAAAAATATTTTTTAGGGCCAGAAATTTGGGGTCAACTCCTAGGCCCCAAATGTTCATTGATAGTATGTCGATCATTTGGGTACATCATAAGGCCAGCATGCTCTAAGAGGCCTTTTATCAAGAATATCTTCAACTACAATTTCAGTAATAGGAATGTCAATTAAGGAGAGATCCTGGGTTGGCGAATCCTGTCTTCCCTTCCTACCCCGAAAGTGTTTGCTACCACGCTTCTCTTTATAGCGGACTGTTATGTTTCCAGCCGAACTAGGGCTAATATTGGGCGAGGGGGAATGCTTGGGTCAATGGACAGTTAATGGCTGAACTTTCAAAGACGCTCTTTTCAGAAGGAGGTCAATATCCTGATCAAACGAGTTACAGGGAGAGGATTGAGGGGATAGTGGAGGAGAAATAAGAATGTATGGAGCCTTTCCTTTGCAGTCAGAAAAATGTCCAAGCAGTGGAGGTTTAGGGGAGTGAGCTTGAAATGTAGATTTATTATTTGTATCAGAAGAGCGACCATGTGATGGGGAAGATGGGAATATTTCGGTGGGAGGAATGTGAGAGGAAGGGGATTGAGGCAATGAAGATATGTAATGAAAATGAGCCGGTGCAGGTTCAATATATGGAGGCTTAGAAGATGTAGGAGGGAGGGGGATTTTAGGGTCTGGTTCGAGTTCATGAGGCAGAGAAATATTAGAAAAACATGTCACTTTGGCTAATAGGTCATAAGAAGACAGTGAAGGAGTTTTAAAAACAGTTGATGACCGGGGTCGATCAGTAGAATGGTTAATATTATGATTTGCAGGGTCCACAGATACAGATCATGAATGCAGAAGACTAGCAGATCGTTCAAGGGAGTGGCCTTTCGGCAAAGATAGGACATCATTTGTTACGACTGGAGGCCGGTATATCTCCATGGTGTTAGGCCAATCTTTTGCTGAATATTCTCTTTCATGTGTCGAAACAGGAATATTTACAGCATGGAACTTTTTCTTCTGCTTACCACCAGGGCGACGAGGACAATTAGGAAAAAGGTGTCCAATTTTGTGACAATTTGAACACCTAAATGGGACTCCCCAATAATCTAATCGTTGTTGAATTTTGGACAATTCCCAAGTTAAATCAATAGATTCTGGAAAGCCCCCTCTGAATTCCTTTTCTATGAGAATCCAGGCCACCCGCTTGTCTTTTGCCCCAATACACCTAGGATCGACGTATATGAATCGCCCAATAGCATTTCCTATCTTTTCCATAGATTCTTTGGTCCACAGTTCAAGAGGCAGGGCATGCAATTTTAACCAAATGTAGTTGTTTTAGGACGTGCATCAAAGTGGATTAAAACCGATAAACCATCTGTGGAGAGCTAAAAAGCTCTTCTCTTTCACCCAAGGTTTCGAATATATAATTTCCAAGTCACGAACTCAGAGAAAGTGGAAACTATACCAATTGTTCATGAGGTGAACAATGGTAGGAGAGTAGCCCAGGAAAGGAGACCATTTGGCAGCAATCCATGTTCTAATTTGTGAATCCTCCATTGACGGGAAGAACCATCTCCCCACAAGCGCTCTCTTCCGTAAACTTGCAATTCTGTCCATTAAAAGAGGACCATCCAGATTAATGGCCTCAGGTGGGGGAGAAGTTTTAACCGGCCAGTATTGTTTCTGACACAAGCGATATGCCATGCCATCACCTCATGAAGACATATCAGATTGTGAGGGAAGAATGATGTCAGCTTCTAGTGAAGCTTTCCAGTCAGACTTCTATGCATGTCTGGAAAGGGTCTTTCTGCTTCCATCGTGGCCAAACCATGGCTGACTCAACAGATAGATCAATGTGAAAATCCATGATGGAATAAATACTGACACTGGAAGGTCAGATTGGAGGATCCCCAATAGGATTTACTTATAGATGAAAGATCTCATGGAGTGGTTAAAATGGATAGCTTGGGTGAAAATAAATCCTATGCTTCAATTCATGGGCGAAACAGTAGTACTATACTGACAATTTTTTAGGGTCCCATATAGAATATAAGACTGATGGATATAGGATAGTAAAGCCCATACACCAGAACCTTCCCTTCTATCAGATAAAAAAATATTTTAAATAATCCATCATGGGGTGGTAGACTACGGATAGGCAAAGTGGAAGATAACATTCAACAAGGGAAAACTATGTGACAGCGGGTATTAATGGAAAAAGAAGATGAGAGACTACGAACATGATGTCAAGGCCAGCAAACCAACTGGAAAATTCAAATCATGAAAAAAACAAGCATCGGAAAAACCAAAGTTCAATCCCTGTTTTAGGAAGATATGCCAGGACAAACAAAATAGCAGCAGCATATTTCATATATGCACCACCATGGACCGATATTGAAATGGATATTAGAGCAAGGTTTTTATATGACAACAAAGTCCTCAATTTTGAATTTGGATATCCATGACCAGCAAAATGATACAGACCAAGACATGGGAGACTATGATAGATAAGCGAATGTTCTCCAGGGAATAGGAGGTATAAAGAAAAACAATTGCCAGCTATTGAACATTAGCAAATAATTCTGAAATACCCCATACTACGAAGGAATATAATTTCCACTGCAAACAACATAACACAGCCTATATCCTAATACAACATGAGAAAAGCATGTAAATATAACTATAGGTTCCAAAATATTGACTGACCTGTACCACGAGCTTCTCCGAGTGAAGAGCACCATGAACCGTTTAGCGAGAACAGAGAAGGCCGTTGTTTAAGGAGATGAAAAAGTAGAGTAGCCGAGTATAGAATTCATCCACAGGGAGATGATATATAGCGTATGTGAGTTCATATAGCCATCTACCCGGTTAGAAGGAATACAAAAAGACACAAAATGCGTTTCATTCCATTGAAAGACATGTGCCTGGATAGGAAAACAATGCATAAGGGTGTGAAAGGCGAGCATGTATTCTGCCCAGGCCAGTCATAGGATCATCTAAGGTCGTTGTACATAGTGTATTGCATAGAAACTGGGCTGATTCATACTTGATTGGTCGTCTCACAGTGCTCTCCACTCGGCGTCGTCTCACAAGCACAGTTGCCAGAACACCCTATTGGAGTCCGAGAAAAGCAAAATTGGATATTTGGATAAAGGCTCTTGTATTTTTATATGTATCTCGAATTACGCAATATATGTAAATTTGTTACACAAAATGGTTGATTCTACAGGCCAAAAAACTATAATGGAGTTTCACGGATTGGTTAGTTTCTGAGTTCAAGAAATTTAGCTGGACATAACTGACTTGAGGTTAAACTTGACAATTCTCGATACAAAAAAATAACAACAAACCAGAAAAATGAAATAAAATAAATGGTTATTTTTTAAAAAATAGTTTATTTAAAATAAAAATTGATTTTTTTTTTATACGTCATGGAACTATATTTTAATCATCTTCAATATATCACTCCAATCAAGACAGAAAATTGAGCAGTGACTTTACATTAAGGAGTGTCTTCACATATATGCATAATGACTATTTAATACCTACCTCTTATGTAAAAAGTAATTAATAGCAGAAGTTATTTGTTCCACAAATAATTTGTCACTTGATGTATAATTAGTATGAACATGATTATTATTTTTGTCATTTGAAAATGGACCATTGATTAAAAATACTTATTTTTATTAATTTAGTATATCATATAAAAAATGTCTACTTTCTTTATATATATATTTTAGATCTTTATTATTCTAAAATCTAAATTATGAGATTCAATTTTTTGTTTATAAAGGCTCAATCAAGCTATATAGTTTGATTGAGCCATAACTATCAATTGAGCCTCTAATCATGTAAATGGCTCAATCGATGGTTTATCAAACCTTTGATCGAGCTATTTGAATTTGAAATTTAAATGCTCGATGGAGCGCTTAAAATCCTTTGAAGTCCTAAATCCACAATTTCAGCACCCCTTCTACAAAATTCCCTACAACACCACTTTATACCCTAGTAAACTTGCAAAAAATTGTCCTTAGGTTGCAGAGTTGGTCATGTTAGATTCATGAAAGAATATTCTATCTAATGGCATATGAGTTTCACATTTTAGAATTCATATGATATTTTTCATCTAATTTCTTTTAAACATAATGCTTGAAATTTTTTTGAACAGTTTTAAAAAGGTTGAATAAAATATTATCAAAATATAAATAATAATTTTTTCCAAAAATACTACTATCTTAGTTACAAGTCCACTTCAAAAGCTACCCTTGGTTCTTCAATTTATTTAAATAGTTGAAAAAATCCTTAAGCTAACACGTGTTTGCAAAATGCAATTGAAATATTACTTCTTCAATTATATATATATATATATATATATATATATATATATATATATATATATATATATAAAATTACACATTTTAGGCTAAGCTATGCTATGTGAACACACACATACATTTTAATATGTGTGAAAATTTGAAAGGACAAGCATTTCATTTAATGGAAAATTGATATAATACAAGACACTATTTTTTTTGCAAAATGTATCATTAGGACAACACCATAATTCTCCACAATTTGTCTTTTCACTCGAAATCAAAATTCACGATGCTTGTATGAATTTTGAGAGCTTGAACTCGATAAAAGAAGAAAAACTTGAAATTTCATCACCACATTTGGCCCAAAAGTATAATCCATCTTGATGCATTCACCCAATTATGAGTGATGACTACACAAATCAATAAAAAAAACAAAAAAAAATGAAATCTATACATCGTCCAAAGAGTAGAAAGTTGAAATTGTGAATTCCACAATCCTCTTGCAATATTGAGGTTTGGTAAAATCAGCGAAGCAAACACCTTTAGCCTTGCATTCTTTGGATACTTCGATTCGACCGTGTTGTTACCACCACCAAATTTGCACCTCTCTTCATTTTCTCTTGCACCATGGGCTGTGACTATACACCCACTTCAATATCAATTACTTTGCTATTTGCCTCCCCACCCGGGTTCGACCCACAGCTACATGTTGTGCTGCTGTCAGTTTGATGTAGCTATTGTATTCGACATATTGTATATATTGTGTATATGTTGTACTGGAGTTAATATAAACGCTTCTAAAGAAAGTTTTACCCCTGATTTAAAAAAAAATAAAAAAAATCAATTACTTTGTTTGTTCATTATATTTCTGCAAAAGAAAGTTTCAAAAATTAATGTATTATAATGATTCTGGTTACACTCCAAAAATAACTTCAAAGATCAATGTAGTTACAAAGATCGTTTAAAAAACACCTCCACCATGTTTTCACGAGGGAGCACATACCCATTGTGGTTGTATTGGCCTTTTTTTTTTTCCTTTGGTTGTGTTCCCTCATAATGTAATTTAGTGGTGGTGTTACAAGGAATGGAATAGTTAGAAGACAGAAGTAGCATGGTTTCCTTGTGTTGCTATGTGTCATGCATTCTCTAAGGTATTGTATGGGTAATATAAGGAACTCTATTTGTAGGCAATTTATTGGTTAGTTTTCAGGATAGAATATAATGCAATGCAGTTGTTATTGGTTCATTTAGCTTATTTGTCAGTCTTCAAGATAGAAAATAATGTAATGCAGTTGTTATTGTCTCATTTCACAGAAAGGGTTTTATGAAATCTGAATTTTATTTAAGGGAAGATTTTGGTAAAATCTTAATTATAAAAGGAAAATAAATGATTTCACCTCATTCATGGCTTGATTCCGATCTCCCACATTTTGAAATGTTTTCAAAATTTACAATGTATAATGGTCACTCATGAATCTGAACAAAGATCAAAGGCAATTGCAATGCTTAATTTCGGGAAAAAGAAATGTGTGGGAAAGTGGTCATAACCATGAGGAAGTAATTAAAGAAAGAATTTGAGGCAATGACATTAAAACTTTGAGAAACGAAAGATTTTAGAGGCCATCCTCCAACTTAATGGCAAAACTGATTATTTGAAAAGGTTGGGCATTTTCTAAGGACGCCCAAATGCAGTTTAGCATTTCAAGTCTTGTGTTCCTCTCATGTCTCATTTCAATTTGGTACTTTACATTCAAAAAGTTGCATATTGGAGAATATATATATATATATAATATATATATATATATATTATATAATCAACAATATTCTCTATAATGTTTTTTTCAAAAAGAAAAAACTTTCTATAATTACTTCATTGCAGTTTATTTCTGTTTTTAGTTTTTTTCTTATAGCATTGCAGTTTATTCTTATTTTTAGTTTTTTTTTTCTTATAGCATTGAACTTCACCAATTTTTTTCATTTTTCTTTCTCTAAGTAATACTATTCTATTGAGATGAAACAAAATAAAAATACAATGAGGCGCCGGCCTCTGCGGTGCTGAACAGAGTTTTGTTAAAAAATATCACAAACCTAAACGTGATTGCCCCATCGAGGGGAAACTAGTCTGTGAGAACACAAGAAAAAACCCACGCAGGGGTCTCGCGTTTTAACATCAAAAAGCCCGCACAGGGGACCTAGATTGAAAGCTAGCAAACCAAACCAGAAGGAATGTTTAAAAAACAAAACATAGCAAAAAACCTCAAACAACAGCACATGAAACCTCCAACTAGCGGCAAGGCGACACCTGGAAACCTAGTCATCAGTCGGGATGGACCCCTTGGAAGTCGTTTGTAGTGGGTTCTTCAACAATGCGACATGCATACTCGTACCAATCCTTCTCCTCTGCTGACATGCCGTGCAATATGCCATGAACTGTTTGAGTGCCAAAAGAGCTACCCTCTACTGCATGCTTTCCTGATGTGTCACCCTGGACATTACCAATTGCCTTCGTGCCTCCTGTTCTGCCATTAGTGGCATGCTGGCTGCCAACTAGCTCCTCGCTATGCAGGGTGGTAAAATTCTCAACCATCTGCTGCTTTCCTGGATCTCGGGCATTCCTGTTTCGCTGAGTAGCCCTCTGCTGCTTGTCGTTGTTTCTTGTTTGAGCTTCCTACGGGTTAATTTCCTTAGTGAAGGTTATGGTAACAATGGTTGTGATGACATAGAGAACTATGGAAATGGAATTGAGTCGTATGGTGAGAGGGATGAGCGGGAAGGGGAAAATTGGCAGTATGGGCGGCAATGTTCATTCTATGATCACCATGGATTTGAGACTATCCTCTACCACTGTGTGTGTCTGGGTCTCTGCCGGAGAAGGTGCCGTGGGAATGAGTAATGGAAGGGGAAGAGGAGGGAGAAGCAGGTTCAGGGCTAGGCGTAGCGGGGGGACGAATGCTTTTGCCACGACTACCCCCTCTTTTGCTGCGCATGTGGTGTTGAATGCGTGCTAATCTCAAAGCTAACCATTAGGGAAGCAGAGGAATTTTTGGGACTGGAATGGCTGTTTAGAAGGAAAACAGAGGGGTTCTGAGTGTAATTCAATTTACAATGGGTCATTTGGGAGAAATGATACCCATTTCGCACATCCACGCAGCCTGAGGAGGGCAAGAGCAGTTTATGAGGGGAGGGAAGACTGAATTGTGGTCTGTGGAGGCCATATCCTTATGCTCGCTGCAAATTTCTCGACTTGAGCACCATAGTAATGGTATCTGCAAGTCGATAGGAATTTGCCATCAATTTGCTTGGAAGGGGACGCAGGTGGCCATGTGGCCAAGCCGCCCGTCGTCCTTCAATCTAATCGCCATTAATTGCATCATGGTCACCTGCATCCAAGCACTTTTTCAAAAATTAAATATTTGTCTCTGTATGATTTTATAGACTGGAGAGAGGTAGATGCCAAAAATATTAGGGGCTTCACAATATTTTAGTTACGCTTTATAGAATTATATTAGTTTACAATATTTTATTTTATTGGTTTATTTTTTGTTAATATGAATTTAAAACTTTATCGTAGATATTTTGTATTTCTGAATAAGATATTAAATTTAAAATATTTAGTACTTTTAATATTTGTTTTAGATTATTGAAGGAACACCATTATAATACTAAATAGAGGGAAATAAATTTTAATTAATAAAATAATTAAAATTATATTTTATAATAATTAAATTTTTTAATTGTTTTAATTTCATAGGTAAATAAATATACAAAAATACTATATAGTTAAATTAATATATAAAAGTCTAATCTGAGTGTTACTTTATATTAACATAAAATATTTTCTCTACTTAACTATCATCATCTCCTTAATTTATTTTATTTTAAATCGGTTTAATTTTATTATTAGATTTTTCAACCAATTAAGTTAATAAATTAGTTTAATAAATTTTACATTATTATTATTACAAGTAATTAACTGTGTTATAATTTTATTTTAAATTGATTTATATTTATTATTAATTTTTTCAACCAATTAAGTTAATAAATTAGTTTATTAGGTTTTACATTATTATTATTACAAGAAATTAATTGTGTATATATATGTAAGAGAGAAAGAATTGGTAAATGTTATTTATTTAGAAAAAGAGTGGTTCGCATATAAAAAGATTACATTGCAAAGTCCTATAAACCAAAATAAATAACTATGTTAGTCTAACTTATACATTAAGACATGGAAACCCAGAAAACACAAGTTATTAATTTTGAAAAAAACAAAATTACCAAAAACTAACATCAATGATTATAATTTATCTTTATTTTCAAATCAAACAAACTATAAATACATGCACAAAATTCATTTATTAAATAAAAAAGGGACATACTACCAAATAACTTTAATTTAAAAAAACTATATAAAAAAAATGACATACTACCAAATAACTTTAATTTAAAAAATCTATATGAATTTAGTTTCCTGATTACACATTTATTTTTCTTTTCTTTGAAAAAACCTATTTTCTAAAATATTTCATAGTGAATAGAAAACATACAATCCCTTTATTTATTCATAATCGCATTATGTAGTAAATGCGCTTTTCGACACACAGTCGACGATACTATATTATTATGTGATATATCATGTAGACCTTATTTGTCAGTTCCTCTTGGTTGGAGGGTAATCCTCAGCCCATTTTTCATAAAGAGAGTCAATCCCGGTACCTTATAATTCGGCTGTTCACCTTCGTTAACCAGTTTCAGTTTGTAACGATATAAGATGGATGCCGCCACGTGCTTCATCTGCAAATATGCAATATCTCTCCCGAGACACATTCGAGGGCCTCCCTGGAAAACAGGATATTTGTAAACAGATTGGTTCACGAAAACACCCTCATCATTAAGCCATCTCTTTGGCTTGAATTCCATGCAGTCTCTGCCCCATATGCTCTCCATTCTTCCCATGGCGTAAGCAACGTAAACAATAGCAGTCCCTTTCTTCATAGGTGTCCCATCAGGCAACACGTCGTCCTCTATCGCCTCCTTTCTGCCCAATGGCACAGGAGGGTAAAGTCTCATTGTCTCGGACAAACATGCATGCAGATAGTGCATTTCTTTCATCTCCTCCCTGCTCAAACAAAGTGGATCACTGGGTTTGACATTACCTGATCTATTCCTTAAAACGCAGTGGATCTCCTTCAAAATATTTTCTTCCAGATGGGGATGTTGAAGAAGCAACCAAAAGAACCATGAAAGTGCCACCGATGTTGTGTCGCTGCCGGCTAGAATGAAGCTCAGACACATGTCTCGTAAGAACGTGTCGGAATATGGGATTCCATTTTGGTCACAAGATTTCATAAAATTAGATAATATATCTGCATGGCTACGAGACATTCCAAGTTTTCCCATACCCAATTCCTCCCTTCTAGCTGAAACGATCTCCATGACAAACTGGTTGATGATCTTCAGAGCAGACTGAAGTTTCACATCGATCCCCAAACCGAAAAATCCCATGATCTTTCTCAAATATACAGGCATTAAAAATCTACTACATGATGCTTCAATAGCATCATTGAATGCTTTCACGAAAGGAATGGCTGGCAGAGATGGAGATAAACACCCCACATCCACCCCACACACAATTTTGCATATGTTGTCAAACGTGAAACGAAAGAGCATGTCTTGAAGATCGGTGGCGCTTCCCTTGGATACTGTGTTGTCCAGAATAGGGATGAGATTTTGGCGCAGCGAGTCTTGTACGGAGTTCAAGACATAAGTGAGACTAGATACAGAGTTAAATTCTACCGCAGACGCCTTTCTTTGTTGAATCCATAGTTCTCCATCGACGTTAAACAATCCATCACCGAAAACATCACTAAACCCGCTCCTGAAAGCAGCACCCTTTGAAAAACTTGAAAACCTAGTTGTGAGAATGTACTCCACATTTGCTGGATTGCTGGTAAGGACAGTGGTTTGCGGAAGCCCTTTGGCAATAAAAGTTCCCCCGCATCCGATCAGGATTTCTGAAATGGAATCGTATAGATGGTTTAAATGTATAAACAATGAGGGGAGAATCCCTAGGAAAGGCCATTCTGGAGGGATTCCGTTCTTTGCCCTTCTGTTGAGAAACAGAACATAGTACGTGAACGCCAGGATGATGACGATCAAGATAACGGAGATACCCATTAAGGCCTTCTGAAGAAGCATGGAGCATGCAAACAGCCAGTGAATTTCAGGCATACTTAACAGCACGCTGCCTCTAACAACATTGGATTAGTGGTACCATGCATTTAGTGCAAATGTATATTTGCACCAATCACAGGACTATGGATTCATTGCCATGAACATGGTAAACGTTACATCGACGAAACGTGGAGAACAGCCTTTCATTCCATCAACGACACTTGGTGCGACAAGCTAATTGGTCGTTGATATATGTCTTTTCATAATTAAACGAATCAGTTTCATATTTAAAGAGTTGCTTCTCTAGGAAATTATCTGAATTCAGTTACTTATGACATTGCTATAAAAACTATGCATTAACAAAATATTTTTATTTTTTTAACTTATAATTCTTTCTTTCCATATATATATAAGAGGTAGATATTGAAATATTTTTATCTATATATGACATTGACATTTTTTTAATCATAAGTGTTCACTTTATGTTGAGCAGGAAATATTAGGCATGAAATGAATTAAGCCTCTCTCATATTGAATTGTACCATTAAACACAACAATAAATATTTTTTAATTTTATACTGTTAAAAAAATTGCAATTTCTAATCTATTAGATAATGAAAATCATTTTCTCTAAATACTAGAAATAAAAGATAAAGTAAAACAAGTATCTACATATAAATATTGAAGTATCTGTATATATTACTCTTATAATAATATAGATAAAACTCACATTTAAAAGATAAAATCTTTAATATTTTTCTTCTTTCTCTCTTTTTTTAACTTATTGTCACTATTTTGAAGAATTCACAATAATTAATTATGAATTATAAGGTCAAAAATAAAGATTCTTAAAAAATACTAGTTCCTTATCTATATTGGAAATGTCAATTTGATGATGTTTTTTCTTTCCACATAAAGGCTTCAACAACCAAAATCTCTCACTAAGAAGAAAATCCTACATCTATTTCTTCTAATCTATCTCTCTAAACATGATCTAATTGGCACATTTGGTTTTTCCAATGCCCTACTTTAATCAATATTAATACTTGGTTGCTAATTTTCCTCAGTGTAATCAATGTCAATAAGTGAAATCAATTCCTTGGCAAAATCTAAACTCTTTGATTTTTATTTTGTCTATTGGTAAATTTGGTTTTTGCAATTCCTTACTTTAATCAATATGAATACTTCGTTGCTAATTTTCCTCACTCTAATCAATGTCAATAAGTGAACTCAATTCCTTTGGAAAATCCAAACTCTTTTATTTTTATTTTGTCTATTTTTTCATAGGATGAAGAGTCTAAGCACTAGGATAAGTATCCCATAAAATACCTAGAAGATGATAAATCTCACACTTAGATGTTGTTTCTTCCTGATCCAAGACCTATGTGTATTTAAAAAATATGCATTTGAAAATGTTTTTCTCTAGACCTTCTACAACTTTATCCAAATTTGATTTTATGTAAGTGCCCAATGTATTCTCAACATTCTCAAAAACCAATAAATACCAGTTATGTAAGGGAAAATTAAGAAAACAAACCTAAACTAGAGTTCTAGTTATGAATATAATGTTAGTATCAAATTTTGGAAAACAAAGAGCCTTGAAAAATCCCATGCTCCCCAAAACCAAAGACCCTCCTCAAATACTGGATGATAATTAGCATAATCATAAAATTGAAAAATAAGAATTTTTTTTGAAACACAATGAGAGCTCACTATTATTTTTCCAAGTCATGTGAATATATTGGAACAATGTGGAAGTAAGAGGCTAATACCAATTGCATTTTAAGAGAATAAATCATTATTTTTCATATAAAAAATGTATATCTATATTACCTACATTGTTATAATCTCCACCATTCACACCTCCCTTGCATGCTTGTAACGTACCCCAGTAACCTCACATGTAAAAGCAGGGACTTAGAATTTTTTTATTCAAATTACCACAAGTAATTATCCAAATCACAACTCCACATTCCTTATTAACCATTAGATATAATGTTCATTAGTACATAAAGTGAATTGCAATAGAGGACAATAAGTTGCATACCATTAACAACCACTACTATAGTGTAATAACATAAACTGTCTCATGAACCTTGCATCCATTTCATGATTTCCCTAACCATATTAGTTAATCACTTTCTTGGACATTATGATTATCACATCAAATAAAGAATCATCATCATCAAGGATTCAACATGATCAAACTGACACAATAAGCAACCACATCTTTGAACACCGATATACCCTAGAAACCCCATAGGGTGAAAACCAAGAAACGTTTAATCTTATTATTAAACGCTTGTGAGGGTTTTCACCCCTCACTCAATGGCTTATAAGGGATTCCATCCCTTATCCATTGCTATAAATTATTACAATGAAATATCATCAAAATGTCTCATAACTAGCTAAAAGCTATTACATTTTCCGTGTAAATCTTTACCTACATATCACCACATGCAACATCCTTGTGGCATGATTGTTCCCGCAATGTATGATTCCGCAACTCGTACTCATCTGCATGGACCATTAATCCTTTTCCTGCCATAATGTTAAATATAATCTATGCCTTGCGCAAGTAATCCAACTTTTCCTACCCATGTTATCATTGTCAACATTGATATCATGATTACATTTATAAATAATCATATTAACTAATATCTCCCTTTGCATAAGCACATATTCTTAGAGGAGAAAACACTAAGGCATACCTTTGAAGGGACTAACTAAAACATCAGTTATAATCTTTTACATGAAAATTTACATAAACTTTATCAAAAGATCTAGTCCTTTAACTATTACTTTTGATGCATGAAAATATATAAAGCAATCTCACACAACCTGTTGTCTTTTCCCGCATGTGAATGTATATCCTTTCTAATGAAAGCTAACACAAATCTCATGTGCATACACAACTCATTCAACAAGAAACTAAGATAATAGCTATGTTAGCGTAAAAATAATCACATATCATTTTCCTAGAGAAATATTGCTCTATAGTTCTTCTATCCATACAAAGAACATATCTCTATAACACAATGACTAATCTTTGTGCATCCAATAGCTTATCTTAATAGCCCTTCTTTAATGTATGCAACACATATTCCCTTCTCTAGAATTCTACCATCATTTCATGTAGACAATTACATACTTCTTTCTTAAAGGAAGTCATTATAAACCCATTTCTCTATCTTCCTATAAGTAAGTTTCTCATGCTTCCCTTTCAAGAAATTATTATAGATATCCATGCATAAAAATCAAGATACAATAACAAGGTTAACTTACCCTTTTATGCACCAGAATCAAGAAATCGACACAACTCATCTAACAAGACAATCTTTTCAAGAGATCATTATTTTCAAAAAAATTAACATAATCACTTTCTCTACGTACACACAAAATCATATCTCCAATGTCACAATAGCTACCCTTATGTGCATGCAACATGTGTTTTTCGTAACATAATTACTTTTACTTAAATGCACATAATCTTTCAGGAAACAAGTATGGATTCTTGATATAATATGAACACTATTCATATGTGTCTTTTAAGAATAGGAAACTCTATTTTGTTTCAAGAGATCTCTCATAAAAGCCATCATTTTCATACATGAAGTATGCACACTTTTTTAAAAAGAAAACTATAGAAATGAATATCTATGTGCCTAGAAGCACATCATTAGCTATTCCTATTATGCATGAAATGCATAATTATTTCACAAGAAACTTAGAATTTAGCTAGTATCACAATGCAATTAGCATATATCCCTTTTCAAGAAACTTTTATTAAATAAAAATACATATTTTAATTCAAGGAAACTTGGCCACTTTTCACACTATGTCCTCAGGATGTTTATATGCCTCACCATCTTTTCTCAAGAAGACATTTTGGCTATTTAGCAAGGATTTTATTCCAAGAAAATGACAAGTGACCCAGCATTTCACACACAAGACTCACATGTAGTCTTTCTAAGAGGAACTACATATTTTCTTAGCTTTTAAGTCTACTCATTTTCACATTCTTCTTTGCATACTATTATGCGTATATTATCTATATTTGGTAAGAAATCCTTAGAAAGATACCCAAATAAAACAAACATATATTTCTCTTCAAGAAAGCGAGCAAGTTACTTATCTTTTGATGGCAGCCTCCTTGTCTCCATCACCTCTGTTCCATGTTTGTACAAAGAAATCACATCCATGGCGAGGTGGGTTCGAGTCCTGTCCGTGGAAGGAGAGACAGTAACAACGACGCATTTGGCCAACACCGGCAATTTCTTGTTGCCAGTCACATGCGTGCTGGCCCTAGTTGTTGTGGTTACAATGTTTTGTGCCATGCACTCGCACTTCCGCCGTAGTAGGGACAACAACAGTAGCACTTGCAGCGCTAGTCTCACTCCCACATAAAGTAGCACTCGTAGAGGTAGCCCACACATAATTTCAAACCTGCTCCCATGTCCCTAGATAGGGCTCTTAACAATAGCATCAAGAAGCTGTTGATTTCAAAGAAAACAAGAAGAAAGCGATTAGGAAAATGAGGCATATGACTGTGGTGCTAAGGTGGAGGAAGGCGGAGCAGAATCCGTGTGGTAGAGGAGAATTCTGATGGGTGAGCGGTGCCAGCCACCAAATTTCTTTGGTCAAATCATATACGACCGCCGGGGAAAACAGGATTTCCCCCATTCAATTACAAAAATCTATATCACTAAACCTTCAATTCCTTGTTTCCCATCCTCAATCTATTTAACGAATATCAAGAATTAGTTGTAACGGATTCGTAAGTTTTCAAATTACTATATCTCAACTTATTAATTTTACACTCAGTTATTTTAGGGATGTTACAATGCTCCACTATATATGCACTAGAAAGAGTGGATGACTTTGAATTAGTGGGAGAGTTAGATCTGTTTTTCAATTCATCCCTAAAAGATGCCTCAATCCCTATTATATAATCAGATTTATGAAATAAGAGTTAAATATTTGCAAATATGATAATCAATTAATTGAGAGATTCTCTATTTGTTTACTCTCATAAAGAAGACATTGTTGTGAAACATGAATCTCCAAAATATATTCTAGTTTTTGGTTTAAATCTACCAAATATTTGTTTGATTTCATCCACATACATCATGATTTTCAAGAGAATCTTAATCCTAATATGGAGAGATCTTCTAATTCTTTATCCTCATAAAGAAGGCATTCTTGTGAAACATGAATCACAAAGTATACTCTAGTTTTTTCTTTAAATGTATTATATATTTGTTCAATTTTATCCACATGTATATGTTTTATCAAAGAAAAACTTGATAATAATATGAAATTATGATTTAATATGATTATTTACAACAACAAAAATCAAAGAAAAACTTGATAATAATATGAAATTATGATTTAGTATGATTATCTACAACAACAAAAACTGTAGTATAAGATTTACTTCTATATATTAAGAGAGATTTGATATATATACTTCGTATTAAAACCTACCATATATAGAGATAGAAAATAGATACTACATTTAGATATAAATAGACATACACAATGCAAATATAAATATTTCAATTATATATATATATATATATATA
>APFE031453385.1:35150-57172 GCA_000404065.3 Pinus taeda
TAGATTTCCCAAAAAACGTCGTTTAGGGCCTCAAAATGGCTCCGGAAGTTTAGGACCCGAAAAACTGCTAAAAATAGTAAATTGTGCCATAATTAAGGAAGCTGAGAAAAACTGCACGAAGCACTTAGAGGGGATCCAAGTTGAATTAGCGGGTGGCCACCAATATCCGCTTGGATCAAATATGCTAGGATTATGATATGAGTTTTCATTGAATGAGAAATCTTATAATGATCATGTCAAACTTTGTGGTGTTATCCATGTACGTACAAATTTGGCAAATAGACTAAATTGTAATATTGTTTTGATGATTTGCCATGGTGACAGTTAGGCTAATGGTACTCTCTACGTTATTGTGAACTGACACTCCGTAAACAAAGACAAAAATTCTTAGCCACTACCTCAGTGGGGAGGTAGCTTCTATAATGCCTCCTCCCACATTGCCCACTTTTACAAAATCTTTAGGGTGTCACTGTGATATGACCTGACCTCCAAGTTTCAATTATGGAAGTGGGACCTATAATCCAGAAACTTACTAACATCCCTTAGAGACTACAGATCACTCAAGATCCTACCAACCACCACAGGTGATTAATCCCTGAGATAGAACTCTTTTTCATTAGGTTTACTCCCCAACCCCACTCTTGACACATTGTGCATGTGGTTATGAGGCTCCAACTGCACCCTTGACACACTATGCATGCAGTTATGAGGCTCTAATCGCATGCTTGACACATTGTGCATGCAGTTATGAGGTTCTAACCGCACACTTGACACACTATGGATACGGTTATGAGGCTCCAACCACACCCATAAACCTGCCTAATTGCGGTTATGACTAAAATTTTCCTGTTCAGTGCATGCGGTCGCGAGATCTGTACCACTTTTTCAAACTATCCCCCAAATCACTGCCTAGAACTACTTATAACTTTCCATAATCATGAAAATGACGATAACGATACTAGACAATCAAAACTTGAGAAAGAGTTTTACCAATACATGCTTGATACAAGATAAACATTTCGTCGAACATATGAAAAACATATAAGCTACAGGCCATGGATGCATATCTAATCATAAACTTCTAAACCTCATGTGAGAATCACCAATAAGGCTCAATGCCCTCTCAAACTAGCTACATCAACACTTGTTAGCCCATGCCTTCATCAACCAAGTAGTAACTTATCAAATCACGAGAAAGAGGCATGGTTAGAGAACATCATAAAACCATGCATATAACTTGAATAGAAACTATGAAAAATTATCAATAAGATCACCATAAGAACCAATACAAGTGCTCATAGATCATAATAAGAAAATAACTCATATTAACATATGAAATTTCCAACCAAGTCAAGGACTTCCACGTACCACCCAACCATAGATTGGGTAGAACCAAATCTCTCCTTTAGCAAATCACTCCCGTGCCATATTCCAAGCATGAATGTGGGGTCATAAGGGTTAAACCAAAATAGAAACAACCAAGGCTTCTAGAGGCAAAACCACCTCAACCCTCAAGCATAGTGATCTCACTTATATGGCCCAGAAATCACTAACATCAACTAAATCGGTCTCTGCCCAAACTCTCCAAGGCTCTAGGAACTAGTAACTCAACCCACAACCTCCAGGGAACCTGAGTTGTTTCACGGCTATAGAGAATTTGTCCCAACCTATATGCTCTAGGGACTAGTAACTCAACCCATATCCTCTAGAAATCCCATGTTGTTTCAAAGATCCAAATAATTTGTTCCAACCCACAAACATAGGAAACATGAGAACCAATTGGAAAACCAAATGAGAAAACCCACTACATCATGGCTATCCAGGAAATGGCAAGGCAAGGCTGAAACCATTGTCAATCATGGCACATCTCCATTCCAATGACAACACATAACCAAGGAACCACATGCTTATACCATGCATCCAAAAACCAGCAAGGAGATCACACATGCAACCTGTTACATGCAAAGTAAGCTTGATGTAGTTGTTGATCCAACTGTTTCCTTGTGCTACCTTGCTTTCCTTTGCTTGGTTTCTCCAAATCCAAGTGAATGCTAGAGTTCTCTAAGAATGCTCTAAGTTTGCAAGAATATGAGAGAATGAGAGTGTGGAAGGAGGGAACCAAAAATTAATTGACTAATTTCCCATTTTCCTTTTTTTTTTTTTCATTTTCCTTCATTTTTCCTCTAATTTCCCTTGCATGCAAATTTGTGTTTCTTCACCTTTCTTTTCTCCTATTTTCCTTTATTTTCTTTATTAAATGGCATTTATTTTCTCTTTTCATTTACCAATGCCTTTGCCATTTTTAGCCATTATTAAACCAAAAGTGATTCCCACTATAATGTTTTGCCACCATTCAACTTGGAATATGTGTCCCATAACCTTGGTCTTATTTTATTTACATGGAAAGTCAACCAGGTGTTGTTATAGTTTCATTTGGTTGCGATAGTGAATACAATTTTGGAGCTAAAAATTAGTAAAACATTGGGAAAATTTGCTGCAAAGAAAGGTCATCTCAGTTGTGGTAACTACCTGGAACTACCTCTCATCACCATTTTAAAGGATCGAGAAAATGTATGCCTCTGTCTCCATTGGACGTGGATAGCATACACAGTAATCAAGCATGTTAGTATATATGAATAAGGGTTAATCCCTCCATCATTTTCCCCTTCCATTTCATTGTGTCTTTTCATGCTTTGTATGTCTAAAACAAGAGATATGGTGCATGTTGCTAACCTTCAACTTTTATATTATTGACTAAAGCTAGCATGAAAGGTATATATATTGTTATTTTCTTATACCATTAACCACTAATAGCTCAGGTCTTTTATCGTACACATGAAGTGAGTATTTTTCTTTGCAACATTGTTTCTAGAATGGTTAGTATTTAAAACGTCCAACCTCCAATATATGCACAATTCTGAAGATTAAGCCATGTCTCCTTGTAGATATACAAATATTTAGACTCGTTTTTTAGTCAAATTTTGTAGCCCCTTTTGCAATGTCTTGCCAAAAAATTATGACCATGCAATGTTTCCTCTTACTCATCCTACGTCATCAGCCTTTTTTATTGATCAGATACCCACTCATGATATAATAAATCATGGATATACATCTATATATCAAATGTGGCATGAATAAATATCTCTTAAGCTCTAATTAAACAAAATTATATCTATCTATATATATATATAATATATATATATATATATAATATATATATACCATGTTTATTTAAAGCCCCACTAGAATTTATACATGTCCTAGTGGTCTTAACACTATTGAAAGTCCAAGTTTCTCTCATAAATAAGTGGCATTTCATCTCAATTTATGAATCTTTAGTTAGCTAATGAACTCTATCATTATTTTTTGTATTACTATGATATTCCCACTCAACTTGATGTTGCTTCTCCCCTACTCCTTTTCAAAAACACAAAAGGGGCTTATTCCATCCAAACATTGTTATTTTAAATCAATTGTATAATAATCATTTTCCCATAGTTGACATCTTCTACTTCTTAACATATGATTATGCTTCCCTCTCATCTCGAGTCAACTAATGATAATGATGTCATAAAGTTTTGGAAGTCACCACTAACTCATCATCAAGTTGTGAATTACAACCTAACCACCCCACAACTCTATCTAGATAGTATGGCTTCCACCCATGATGTACATTTTATTTTTTTGCGGTCTTCATTCTCACATATGAAGCTCCCATTGTTGCACAAAACTGATGTGAATCCAATATATGATGACAAAGGAAACTACTTTTCCCATGTTTTCTTTATAAACTAACAATTGATACATAGTTTTGAATAATATAGTAAGCATTTCAAAACAATGGTCTATAGCTTTCATAAGGTCCTTTCATAGCATGACACATTGTGTCTCAAAATCAATCAATTCTTCTTGGCATATAGGAGAATCCCCCCATTTCGGTATCACAGTAATTCAAATCTCATAGCATGTATAAAAGGAATCATTTTTCGAGCTAAAAAAGCATCTTTGACTTGTCATCGGTCTTGAGATAAAACTTTGTGGCTCTATGATTATATCCTCGTTGTCACATGTGGCATATATTTATCTATTTTTCCATGTTTGTTCGAGGTCATATTGTCATATGCATAGCAAAATCATTAATGCATGGTCAAAATAAGATGTATATGTTTAATGAGATATGTGTTTCTTGATTCATTACATAAATTACAAATTATGAATTATGAATTATTAGTCCCTGCCCTCCGGGCCTGGCAGGGACTATAGCAATCGGTTTTGGTCGGTTGCTATTAGTTGGGCACGCGAATCTATAAAAAACTAAATTCATTAACCTAAGTTTCATGTGTATATTCCATAAATCACTTTTTCCTTACCAATACGAAATTCCTGGCCGCTATTTCGACCACTAAGCATTTTAACCATCTTATTTGGCCTCATATCGAGGCCAGGATCTGGGCAAACTTAGGGTAAGTCTTCATTTAACTTATGGATTCAATGCATTTTCTGAACATGGAAACTAATGCTAGCATTGCATTAGCATTAATTCACTAACGTTAAATGTTAACGTGATATATCAGTGAACTATGAAACTAGTTTATAAGTAGCCCAGCTCAAGTTGCCAACACATGTTCGATGGTTGCTTCGGTGTCTGTCTACATGTTGATTCGGTGTCTGCATGAGAATCCCAATCCCAGGTCTCTGTCTGTCTTCATAACTCATTGCCTACATGCTCTGCGCTCCCACAGACGGACCGATTATTCCAGAGATTGGACCGATTATTCCAGAGGTTAGGGCTGGGAATAGATGCGGGATGTTCCCCTGAACTTCATCAGGTTAACGTCATCGACCTGCAAACAAATCAGCAAATACATTAAGGTATGTGATGTCACATTAGAAAGCTGTTTATCATCTCTTTCTCTATCAAATTCAGAACAAGCTATAACAAGTATCACATGAGAAACAAATCCAATTTAAACTGAAAACAGTGCACCGTTGGCAGTAATCACATGCAGGTTTCGTGGTTTAATTTTGTTTGATTTCCATAAATGTTTAATAAATTCACACATAATGCTTAAAGAATGCATAGATTTTCTAAAATTTAAAGAATGCTTAAAGAATGAATAGATTTTCTGAAAGTTAAAGGATGCTTAAAGAATACACAGATTTTCTGAAAGTTAGAGGATGCTTAAAAAAAAATGGTGCTTAAATGGTTACCTGTGGTTTTGATGCAGGTGCAAGAAATTCTCACCAGGCACGATTCCTCCCTGCCCTGTTCTCGCTCCGTTGTGCTCGCTCCGTTCTTTTCTACCAGGCCCATAATCAGGACATAGGCGGAGAGGGATTTCCTCAGCCTGCGGTAATCACGCCATCAAGACCTTCCTGAAAATTTCAGATCTACAAGGAAAGCAAATAGTAGAGTCTCTGTATTCAAACTGAATTATTATCGCAAAGAAAATAGTACTCTTTGTATTCAAACTGATTTATTATCGCAATTCCTGGAAATTTATTTGCTACAGCTTTAATAGACAGAAAATCTAAAAACGCAAAAAAAATCCATGTTTCAATTCTTTATGCCTTCAGCGCATGGGATCCAGATTTTCCTGAAAACATTTCAACATTTCAATATCAAATAATTTCCAGCTGAGCAAATAGACAAAACATTAAGGGAATGGAATGAGATGGGCATTCAATCATACCCATGGTAATTAAGCAGCCGAACATGTTCTCGAGTGCAGAGGAGAGGTCATGGTAGGTGCTATACATTTTGAGGTCCACCTTTCTGAGATAGGGGGCTCCATCCATGCTCACTTTCACATACAGAGCTGGATGCAGCAATTGTTCTGACTTTCCTGAAATCTTTGACAGGTGGCCAGCCAACAATCTGTGCCCTGAAAAAGAAAACAACACGCATATATTTTCTGGTTAATATAGACGCCCTAAACAAGCCCTAAAGAGTACAAACATTAATATCCTTTAGGAAAGGAATACTCACTTGCAAGGAGGAGGAGGTCCCATTTTTGGAGGATCATTGGCAGGACGGACCATTTGTTTTTCTATGCCTAAATTGGGTTCGTGGAATTTATGAGCCTCCTCATGTGGAATGCTAAATTTTCTGGATTCCCTGGCCTCCGAAAAGCTTCTTTTTCCACAGATCCTCTGGCGTTCCCCTGTAGCTACGCCTGGGAGCCCAAGCTTGAGCTCAGTCTCTGCAAAATCCAAACTGTGGTTATTCTCCTGCTGTGCGCTTGTACCAGATTTCTCCATGCCTCCAACACTGGTAGACATGATTAATCTGCACAACTATAATGTAAAGTCCTTCCTCTGAATGAATCAAGAGATCAGAGAGTCCAGGAAAGTGAAGGTGAAAAAGGCAAAGGCAAGTTGTCTTAACGAATTCCTCACATCCCGAAATGCCAGGAAAGACAAAAACCCTAATAGGATTCAGATATAATGAAAGGCACAACATTGATAGCACAGAGAACGAGAGCTCCTCGATTTCTACAGACGCAGAAAATGAGCAAATGGAAAGCTGTGAAGCAGAAGCCCTCTCCAATTCTACAGAAAGCGATATACAACAAGCAGAAACACTAGATCCTACAGAGAAAGCAGAAAGCGCAGAATCTGAAACCTTTGAACAGCCAGAATTAAAGCAAGTCGAAATCTTAGAAGATTCTAGAGACGCGATGGCCAGCACGGAGCTCCAAGGTTCCATGAATTCTACAGCCACAGAAATGCCATGGGAAGCTCAAAACTCAACGAACAACAAAGACGTGGAGATCCAAGTCCCCGAAGACGAATACAATGACTTAATTCAAGAAATCACGGATCTGCCATCAAAATTTCATGACACGGCAGAGAAAGTCACGGATCAGCTGATGCCAGGGATCCAGAAGCTCTCCAACAGATCAAAAATCTATTTGAGCATTGCCAACGAAGAAATCGCCCATGGATTCCGCCCGCTGGTCGGACAGCACTATGCCCCCTTCGTAGCATCGGGGATCTCCTGCATTTTCCTCATGCTTCCCATCTTGGTTGCCATTGTCGTGCTCGAGCAAATCAGGACTTTCTTTCCTCTGCAGAAGGTCATATTGCTGGCCAACATATACCTGGCCAATTACTTCGCGGCGCTTGCGTTGACATCGTTCATCATACGAATGGAACCCATGGAGTTTTTCTTCAAGAATTCTTTGTCGGTATATATATACATGCAGTTGCTTCAGGGCTTGGCAATGTGGTGGCTATCTGTTCCAGGCGAACAATCCTGTTGGCCAAATTGGCTTCTGCTGTCCAGCTATTTGTGGCAGTCTGTATCAGTTTGCACTATTATGTGACTGTTTTCTACAGGGCCATGGCGCAGAAACCGCCCAGAACTTGTTGGAGGGTTCATGGCGTTTATAGTCTGCTATTTGGTATACTCTGCTTGCTCTCCAGGATAAGACATGCGAAAAAGGAGTATCAAAGGCTCGATTAACCAGCAGCAGGCGGGCTATAGCGCTATTCACCAGTTCTCCGAGAACGTGTAATGCATGCAGGTGGTTTGTTTGAATGACCGCCACGGACTGTATTTTATTTGCCATTACGCAACTTCGATAAGGATTATGGCGGCTATTACTCGTTTATTTTCAATCCGTAAATTCTAAATTCACCCTTTATATTTTTTCGGACATACACAATAAATCTAAGTAATCGATATCCAAATCAGTCAAAGTTGAGTAGTTATTAACAGTAGACCGTAGGAGCCCACTGCCCTCAAGTCTCCACTGGGCATCTTGACTAACCTTGACTCTGTAGTGATAATTTTATTTCCTGGCAACGCAGAGCAGTCTCAGATTGCTGGTGTCGATGGCAAAACAACGCAGACGGCATGGCAAAACAATGCAGACGGTCAGAATCTGGAACTAGCGTTGTCTCAATTTGCATTGGCAGGGACTAGCTGCCCCGCAGCCATGCTTGTTAATTCATGACATGCGGAAAACCATTATGAATTATCTATTCCTAAAGTAGCCTTTGTAAATCAGAATTTCAAAAGCATATTCCATTTTCCTTTTCATGATATGGCACACCTCTGTTTATTTCTTTTTTTCCAACGTGCATGAGTTTTTTTTACCTTCCATTCTTTTCATCATTTCCTTGTGAGCGTTTTTTTATGTATCTAACATCTACAAAAAAAAAAAAAAGATCACATCTAAAAACTGACATACTTTGCTAGTATATGCATTTACATGGACAAAACCATTGACATGCATATTATTGTGGGATACTATACATGCACCATGAGGTTTCGTAGAAGGAGGTGTTATAATAACAAAAGGGGCCAAGGAATATTGGGAAATGTTATGTGGAAACAATAACGTAACAAGAGGATTGATCTCTCCATTCACTTGGTGTTAATTCTGAGGAATTCTATCAACTTACACAAACTAGAAATTTGTATTTGGGAGGTCTGTAACCCCAACCATCCCACAACCTTCACAAAATATTCCTCTTCTACATCCAAACATTATAGAGTTGCCTCTAAAATAGCCTTTAGGTCCACAATGTAACATCTTACCTTTAATGGATGGGATGCAAATCCAATTTGGCATCCCTCAAGATATGCAATATGGTCCTCCATTTCCCATCACTCATATTCACACTCACCTTCTGCACAACATGCGCCCTCTGTAGCTTCACGGGCTATGATATTACCACATAATCAACCTCTGCAACCATCACTTGAGTTTGTCATTGATAAGCTTCATCCCCCTCTTGCAACCCTTGCTCACTCTTCATATGGAGACACATCATCCCACTCGCATACCTCCACTGCAAAGAAAAGTGAAAAGAGTGAAAATTCTATAAGTAATATGTCCCTTGAAATACATTCTTGGGGTAAGGGAGAGAACAACAAATGCAAGGAGATACACAAGGATCTTGAGCTCTCATAGTTTACATGGTTTGAGATGCATACAATTTTCTTTTTAGCATGTGTTTCATAGTGACAAATTTTTAATTTTGCTCCCAACATATGTATATGATGCACTATCAACACAATAGTTCCATATTTTGGCACACTTTAAGCACTACTTCATAGTATAGTTTAAGCATGATGTTTTTTTTTTTAATGACAACACTATATTGATATATTTATGGTAGATGACATGCAATTTAATGGAGATATGTGTTGATATATAATGGCTAAGTTGTTATATTTATATGTTGAGCTTTATGGTCATTCACATGCATATTTTGATGGGAAATACAAGGGATTTTCAAGGAAACATTATATATGATGGATATTTTTCATGATGCATACATTTTATTTTGCAGTTCATAGGATGGGAGGCATAAGGATTATTTTTATAGTACAATTGTATATGATGACTACTTTTATGAGGCACAAAATTATATTATATGGATGTTTTACTATCACTCTCTCTCACACACACACACACATTTGATTGATGATATACATGGGAGGAACAATATATTCCATATTGTATATTTTATATTATTATTTTTATAATGAGTGCATGATATGTCAGGGGTCACAAGTGAATGATTAATTTTATAAAGCATATGAGGGTCCCCCATGTACCAAATTTAATTAAAAATTAAATTAAATTTTAATATTTCCCTTAGAATTCTCATTTACCAAATGATAACAAAAGATGCTAAAAAAAATAAAAAAAAAATCTTAGATAGTTAGCCTCCCTAATTGTTCTGAATGGATACAAAAAGGAAAGGAGCTTATGAAGGAAGAGGAGAATATTTTGTGAGGAGAGGTATGCATAAATTTTAGAGTTGTCATAATTTCCCCTCTGATTCATCATTCAGTGAGTTCAAGAAGATGACTTGTTTGATGGCAACAGACTCATTCAAAGGAGAGACAAGGTGGATGGAAGAGTCATCTCATATTTTGATAAGTTTTATGTATCTTTATTTCCTACAAAAAAAAATTATTCTGATAGAAGGTCTATGTAACATCCCTGGTGAAAATTCCATGTAAATAAATTTAATAAAGGAAAAATAATAACCACGATTAAGGGACACTTATTCCAAGCTGAATGTTGGGCAAAACATCCTAGTGTGGGCATTCATTTGGTTTATTATGCAAAAGGAAATAGCAAAGGCTTTGGAAAGGAAAAATGGCATTTTTGGCGATTTATTTATGAAAATAATGGAAATTAGGAGAAAAGGAAGGCAAAAGGTCATAGGTTGCATGTGAGGAAGAAAATTAAGGAAATAATTGAAAATGAAGAAAATAGAGGCCACATTAATAAAAAGGCTTATGAGGAACAGTTGGTACCTTTTGTCTGTTTAGTTTTGGAGCTCTCTCTCTATTCTCTCTCTATCACACTCTTGGACACTTTGAGTTTTCTTGGAGCACTTCAACATTGGATCAAGAAAGGCAAAGAAGGCAAAGAGGAATAAAATATCAAGAAAGGAAAAGTAGGATCAAGCATCTACAATGGATTTACTTGCAGGTATCAATTTGCATGTGTGATTTCCTTGCTAGATTTGGCATGCATGGTTATGCATGTGTGTTATTGGTTCTCTTTCTGTCATGGGCATGGGTTTTTCTAGGTGTTATAATGTTCTTCAGCCTTGCCTTTCCATTTCCGAATAGCCATGGTGAGATGGGGTTCTCATGTTTTGGTTGAGCTGGATTTTCAGATGGATTCAAAGCTGAGTAAGGTGGATCTCTAAATTAAATAACCCATGGCCTAGTGATCCCTAAATCGGACTGCGGACCACGGTAAATCCACTAGATTAGTGACCCCTGTACCAGACTATGTCTTATGGTAAAGTCAGGTATTGTGTGCCTCGGTGGCTCTAGGGATCCTTGACCGGTGAATGGCAGAACATATGGTAAAGCCTAGAGGTGGTTGCTCTTGATCAGGCCTAGGAATCATTGCCGATGAATTGCAGGATATACGGTAAAGCCTGGAGGGTGGTGTCTCAATTATGGCCTAATAACCCTTGGATCAGATTGTGGGTTGTGGTAAAGCCTAGAGACTAGGAGACATGAAAATTACTCACAGTGTAGGTGGGAAAATCTGGTGGCATCCATGCTTGTTTATGGCTTAGTGATCTAGTGAGGATTATGGTAAAGCTTGATTCTATTGATGAGGGTGGTGGTTTACCCTTGGGAAGACCTGATTGATTCTTTCGGTTTGAGTCCCACATTCATGCTTGGAATATGGCATGGGGATGATTGGATGAAGAGAGACTTGGCTTAGCCAATCTATGGTTAGGTGGAACTGTGGTAGTCCCATACCGGGTTGGATTTTTCATTCATTAATAAGAGTTTCTTTCCTTGGTATTTTATGAGCAAATGTACTAGATTATATGTGGAATTAATGTTAATTGCATCTTCATTATTTATGTTGATGTTGGTTATGAATATGTTTTATGACAATGAAAATGTATGGTTGTCATCATGTTTTGATTTGTGAATGAATTAGCAATGAATATATGACCTAAATAGATGATAATGCAACTAATGTGATAAGGCACCAATGCTTCTTAGTGAGTCTTAGATAAGTATGAGACCCCCATGCTTAGACCTGTTGTTTAAACTTGTAGAATGCATATTTCTGATATGTTTGATGAAATCCCTATCATGGATAGTAGGGGTCCAGTCAAGTCCTTGTTTAAGAATTTTCATTAACATCATTGTCTCTATGTTTCTTCTCATTTTTGTGAATTCCATGAAGTTTTGGGCAGTGACTGGGTCCTCGCCCTAGAATTTAGCCTTAAATATTGCAGTCGTTGGCATAACATTGGTAGAAAAAGGCTACAGTCGCACTCAAGGAAGCTCATGGGAGCGACTGGGACCCTCAGTCTCTTGGAGGGCTTCGCAGGGGAGTGACTGGGGCTATAGGTCCTTGAAATACTAAGTTGCCTCAGAGGTTTGTCACTTGGAAAGGTGAAGTAGCTCTTGGAGGTTATGTAGGATGTGTGGATGGTCTAATTGGTTATGTTTTGTTGGTTCCGCTTCCTTAAGGTGACCTAGGAGGTTGAATCAGATCATAGTAGCCTATCATCACATGTTTACCCTTGTTGGATGATTACTTGGGTAGACATGGGAGGAGGGTGTTATAGAGTGGTATCAGAGCATGGTTCACCCCTTGGACTGGATTGCTAGTGCATTGGTCATGAATTCATGTCAGTTTCATATGTGTTCTCATGCTTGTGGTCTATGTGCTTTTTGCATATGCATGATGTTGGTTATGGTTGCAGTGATGTCACCATGTCAAGGTTGATGGTGTTTTTCTGGAATGTGTCGTCGTGAGTGTATGATTGGCTATGTTTTGTTTATGTATGTCAAGTGCTTATGTGTTGTTATGCATACATCGATATGGGTGTAGTTGTCATGCATGAGGTCATGATGGGTGGTTAATATGGTCATTCATTGATGACTGTACTATGATAGGATGGTATCTACATGTTGTTATGATTATGTTTATACATGTATTGTGTTAATCTAGTCGGTCTTGCAGGTGAGATATCCTCCCTGAGTTATACTAAGGCACGTTGTTTGTTTATGATTTAGTTTAGCTGACATAAGATGCTTTGCAGGAAAGAGATCAAGATGACTAGCAAGATGGTAGACTATAGATATTCTCCCTATGAATCAGATAAGCAGCATGGTGTTGGGCACTCCTCTGACTTAGTAGACACATTGAGGAGTTTTAAGGAAGAAATAAGGAGTTCTAAAGTAGATAATGATAGAATCATGCAAGCACAAGAGAAACAAGCAGAATTCAATGCATTAATCCTTTAGAGTTTGTTAGACTTGCAAAGATAGGGACCACTTCGGATCAGCCATGGGAAGAAAGACGAATCTAATGGGGAATATGGAAGTAGGTCTCCTAGTGGGTACAGGTCAGGTAGAGATGACACGATCATAGATGGTAGGTTCTTGGAAACTCTGGATAGTAGAGGTGATAGACACAGGTACCATTCTAGTTTTTGTTCTGACAAGAACTATGATCGTCATCATTATCACCCTTACAAGAAGAGTGATAGGGGGTACTTACCAAATGAGTTTAAGAAAGTGAAGCCACCAAATTTTAATGGAGACCTGAAGAAGTCTGAGGATGCAGAGGATTGGTTACTTGGTATGAATAAGTTTTTTGAACTGGATGGGTATACAGAGAATATGAAGACTCGAATAGTTATCCTCATCCTAAAAGGTAAACCAGACATCTGGTGGGAAGATGTAAAATGGGTCAAATACATTAGGATAGAGGAGTTGAGTTTGCATGAATTCAAGGGCGTCTTTAGAAGTAAGTATTTGCCTAAAAGATAATATGACAACAAAGTGAAGGAATTCTATGAGCTCAAAATGGGATCGATGACTGATGAGGAGTATATGAACAAGTTCTTGGAGCTATTGATGTATGTGCTATATCTTACATATGAAAAGGATAAATTTCAGAGATTTTTTAGTGGATTTTCATTAGAATTTAGAGATCGAAATGAATGTGATGAGCCTTGATCACTTGAGGAAGTTATTAGTAAACTAAAGCATTGTTATGGACAGTTAAATTGTAAGAAAGAATCTCAACAAGGATAGAAAGGGAAAGATAAAAGCAAAGGTAAATGGAAGTTGAAAAGAACAAGGCCTCAGAATGCAGAAGAGAAAGAGAATGTTGCACAACATAAGAAGTTCAATGCAGCTAGATAGGGAGATGGGTCACAACAACAGAATAGAGGTGATGGTACAAAGTGGTTGGAGTGTTTTACATGTGGTATGAAGCATCTTAAGAGGGATTTTCTGCAGGATCAAGATGATAGGCCTCAGATCTATAGTGCACAGGAGGCACAGACTGTTGGGGATGTTGGGTAGAGCATTCCTTGTATCAATGCAGTGCTGGTTAATAGGAAGGAAGATCATCAGGCATCTATCATTGAGATGGACGGTAAGCTTTGTGATCAAGTTATTTATATTTTGATTGACCCTAGATCTAATTATATTTATATTATTCCTGAATTGGTGGATAAGTGTGGTTTAAATAAATAAGTGCATGTAGAATCTTGGTTAGTACAGTTGGTTATAGGTATAAAGAAGAGATTTCATCATTGGGTAAGAGCTTGTGCATTCGAACTAAATGGTATGCCTACAACAACGCATCTGAATGGATTACCATTAGGGTCATATGGTATGCTTTTGGGTATGGAGTGCCTATATATTCATAGGACCAAAGCGGATTGGTATGATAAAGACATGGAGTGCTTGGATGACCATGGGGAGAAAAGACTCTTGCAAGGTAAGATGAAAACAACATCAGTTAGGATGGTGACAACTATGCAGGAAAAAAAACAGTCGCAGAAAAGGGTGTGCGTTATTTGTAGTACACATTTCTAGTGATAAAGGTGAGGAGGATAAGGATGCGAAGATATTGAGAAAGTACCAAATCTTGCAGCAGTTTTAGGATGTGTTTCCAGAAGATATTTCAGAGTTGTTGCCTCACAGGGATGTATACCTTTCTATTGAGTTGGTACCAGGAGAAACACCAACATCAAAGTCACTGTATAGAATGAGCACTCCAAAGCTAGTAGAGTTAAAGTTGCAGTTGAAGGAAATGCTTGACAAGGGATACATTAGGCCAAGTGTATCACCTTGGGGTGCACCAATATTGTTTGTGAAGAAGAAATATGGTACTCTCAGGTTATGCATTTATTACAGGCAATTGAACAAGGTGACCATGAAGAACAAGTACCCGTTGCTGAGGATTGATGACTTTTTTGATCAACTAAAGGGAGAAACGATGTTCTCAAAGATTGATTTTAGATCTAGATATCATTAGGTATGCATCAAGGAAGAGGACATTTACAAGACAAATTTTTGGACCAGGTATGGGAATTACGAGTTTGTTGTAGTTCCATTTGTTTTGACTAATTCCCTAGCTACCTTTGTGTGCTTCATGAATAATGTGTTGTGTCCTTATTTAGACAAGTTTGTAATTGTATTCATTGAAAACATTTTGATATATTCAAAGAATGAGGAAGAGCATGTTGAGAATTTAGCAGTAGTGTTGAGACTGTTGAGAGAGCATTAGTTGTATGCTAAGCTCAGTAAATGCATCTTCTTTCAAAAATCGGTACATTACTTACGACATGTGCTCTCCAAGGAATGCATAGCAGTAGATCCGAAGAAGATAAGAGATATCATGGAGTGGTTAGCTCCTAGAAATGTGGATGAGGTAAGATCATTCATGGGGCTACCAAGCTATTATAGGAGGTTCCTCATAAAATTCTCTCGAATTGCGTATCCTATTACGTCATTGCAAAGGAAAGGTAATAAATTTGAATGGACAAAGGAATGTGCAACAAGTTTCAAGAAGTTAAAGAAATCGTTGACAAATGCTCCAGTGTTAAACATTACAGACCCAGACAAAGAGTTTGTAGTGTGTATAGATTCCTGCAAGAGAGGACTTTGTGGATTTCTCATGTAGGAGGTACATGTAGGATTCTATGAGTCGCAAAAAATGAATGAGCATGAGCAAGACCATCCAACACATGATATTGAGTTGGCAATGATCATTCATGCGTTGAAGATGTGGAGGCATTATTTTGTTGGCAGGAGGCTTGTATTGATGAGTGATCATAGTGGGTTCAGATAATTGTTTGACCAATTGAAGTTGAATGTCAGGCAAGCTAGATGGTTGGCCACGATTAGTGAGCTTGACTTTGAGATCATGTATATCAAGGGTAAAGAGAACAGGGTTGTAGATGCTCTTAGTAGGAAAATACATGTAAACCACATTGCAGCTATGAGTTCTTATCAGGCAGACTTACATGATCGAATTTTACAGGCATGTCAACATGATGACATGTATAGAGAGCTTATGCAAAGGTATAGGTACATGTAGTGGTACATATATAGGTACAGGTGCACAGGATTTGGACTATCATATCTTAGCAAATGGCTTGATCAGATTTAGGGACAGGATATATGTGCCAGACAACAACGAGCTCAAGGATATTTTCTTGAGGGAATTTTATGCGAAACTATATTCAGGTCACTCAAGCTACCAAAAGACATTGACACCAGTAAAAAAGTTTTACTATTGGCCGAATCTGAAGAAGGATGTAGCAAAGATTGTGAATAGATGTTTGGATTGTCAGCAGGTATAGACAAAATGTAAGGATCCAGGTGGACTACTACAACCAATTGTGATTCCAGAATGGAAATGGGAGGTCATTTCCATTAATTTCATCATAGGTTTGTCAAGGAAATCTAGACAACATTATTCTATCATGGTGGTGGTGGACAGGTTGACTAAGGTAGCACACTTCATTCCAGTGAAGACTAAGCATTTAGCTAGTGATGTGGCACAAGTGTTCATTAGAGATGTGGTAAGATTGCATGGTGTTTTGAAGAAGATTGTGTCAGATAGGGATGCAAAGTTCACTTCCAAGTTTTGTAAGGAGTTGTTTGCAGGTTTGGGTACAAAGTTGGCCTTTAGTGCAGCTTATCATCCATAGATATATGGACAGATAGAGAGGATCAAAAAGATATTGGAGGATATGTTGAGGATGTATGTGATGCATCAACATTGAAAGTGGTAAGATTATCTTCCACTGGTAGAGTTTGCTTACAACAATGGATATTGGGAGTCTTTAAGGATGAATCCGCTTGACGCACTCTATGGGCAGAGTTGCAATACTCCCATCAGTTGGAGTGATCCAATGAATAGGGTGTTTATTGGATTGGATATGTTAGAAGAAATAGAACAGGAAATGTAGGTGATAAAAAAGTATCTAAAGGAAGCATAGGACAAACACAAAATCTATGCAGATGAAAATAGGTTGTTTAAGGAGTTTCAGGTTAGGGAACAAGTGTACTTGTCTATCAAGCCCAAGAAGAACTCCCTGCGAATTGGGCCATGTGCCAAGATGTCACCTCATTTTTGTGGACCTTTCAAGATCCCTGAAAGAATTGGACCAATAGCCTATCGACTTGCACTACCTCCGACAGTGAAAGTCCATGATATTTTCCATGTGGCAGGTGGAGCCAGATGGATAATTCCAGTCGGAACCTCGGTATATATTGCATAAAATGGTTCTTATGCTCCAGACTGAGAAATAGAGGAAGTTAAAGTGCAGTGGAAACACTTTGGGCCTGATGAAGCTACATGGGATATGGCATATCATATGCAGGCTATGTATCATTTTTTATTCATTTTTTTAGCAAATGTCCTTGATATATGTTTTGGGTATATGTGTTAGTGATGTTTTGGTATATGTACATATGTATATGGATGCAAATACCACCACAAACTATCTTATACAGCTCCAATAAGCAGTATGGGTGGAATGTTGTTATGTTCTCATGTTGGTTTTCTTCTCATGAGGTTGATCATTATAAATACAGCAATGAGCTAAGTCATAAAGCTCCATGAGCAGTATGTTTTTCTTTCAGCAGTCTTGTTGGTTATAGGTGTCATTGAACATCAAGGACATTGTTCCCCTAAGGGTGAGGGTTTTATAACAACCCTGGTGAAAATTCCACATAAATGAAGTTAATAAAGGCAAAATAATAACCACGATTATGGGACACTTATTCCAAGTTGAATGTCGGGAAAAACATCCTAGTGTGAGTGTTCATTTGGTTTATTATGGCTAAGGAAATTGGCAATTGCAAAGGCTTTGGAAAGGTAAAATGGAATATTTGGCAATTTATTTATGAAAATAATGGAAATTAGGATAAAAGGAAGGTGAAAGATCATAGGTTGCATGTGAGGAGGAAATGAAGGAAATAATGGAAAATGAAGAAAATAAAGGCCACATTAATAAAAAGGCTTCTGAGGATTAGTTGGTACCTTTTCTCAGTTCAATTTTGAAGTTCTCTCTCTATTTTCTCTCTCTCACAGTCTTGGAAACTTAACTTTTTCTTGGAGCACTTCAACATTGGATCAAGAAAGGCAAAGAAGGCACAAAGGAAGAAACGATCAAGAAAGGAAGAGTAGGATCAAGCAACTACAATGGGTTTACTTGTAGGTATCGACTTGCATGTTTGATTTCCTTGCTAGATTTGGAATGCATGGTTATGGATGTGTGTTCTTGGTTCTCTTTCTGTCATGGGCATGGGTTTTTCTAGGTGTGAGCTTGTTTTTCAGCCTTGCCTTTCCATTTCCGAATAGCCATGGTGAGATGGGGTTCTCATGTTTTGGTTGATCTAGATTTCTGGATGGATTCGAAGTTGAGTGAGGTGGATCTCTAAATAGTTCCTGGGGCCACTTATAGCAAAATTCCCTTCGATGAAGCCAAGTGGATTTGGCATCAATTTGGTTTTAGGGAGACTGAACTTCTAGTTCTTCTTATGCACAACTGAGATGTGTCCTTCTATATTTTTTAGGTGAGGGGTTGTCTGCAAGTTCTAAAATGGATTTGTGATTCTTTCATGATGATTTTGGGTCGAGGTGACCAGTAGCACTCACTTACCTTGCCCTTTTCTGTGTGTGTGGAATGCTAGGTTTCTGGTGGAGCGCGGTTGACTGGTAGTGTGCATCCGTTTTGGGTGTGTGGTGTTAGGTTTGATTAGGTGGTCCTTGTTGTGGATTGGGGTTAGCCTTAGGGTTTTGGGTTTCAACACGGCCACTAGCATAAAGCGAAGTCCATGATCCTTGCAGGCCCCTGCTCAAGCGAAGGTGGAAGCATCCCATCTCAGGGAGGGTTCAATTGTATCGAATGGAGTCTAGGGTGGTGGTGTGAGAGAAGAGAAAGATAGCAACAACCAAGGTGCCAGAATTGTGCACAACTTTGTGCGTGGGGGTTGTTGAGCACATGGTGGGTGAAGGTCTTCAGTCGGTCATGTGGTTTGTAGGGGTAGTAGGATCCTGGCTTAGAGCAGATATGGAGTAGGAAGCAGGCGTAGGGGAACAAGTCATGGCCAAGTCTCGAGCAACGGGGGTAGAGAAACAATTTGGGTGGTGAGGGTCAGTTGGATGTGCATCTCCTAGGCATGCTAGGAGAACTACACCACTCTAGGAAATGGTCCAATCTATCATAGACATGTTGGAATCTCATGATAGGGTTCAAAGGGAGGAACACAAGGAATTTATGGCCAAGCTGGAGCAAATCCATTATCTTTAATGACATGTCCGTGAAATAATTCTGGTTGCCTGGCACGGGTAGAATTTGTTGACTAAGAATATCGAAAAGATGAAAGCTTGGCTTGCTCACTTTGAGAAACATGCCAAATACATGTACCCTCCTCCTCCTCCTTTAGCAACGGGGCTAGATAATCCCTCTTCAATCATTTCTGATGATTGATTATGGTAACCATTATCTTTCTAGTTCTTTTTGTTTTCTAGTATGTAAGGCCTATAAGGTTGTGGATCTCTTCGTTGGACATTTTTCTTTTTGTATGTAGCATGGTAATAGAATTGGCCAATAAACTGGTTGGGGTAAAACCACATGCATTTTGACATCTTTTTATATGTTTTTTGAGTAATGAAAAAACTTTGACTTACCAAATATATATATATATATATATATATATATAATATTTTTTTAAATGGAAATATCTAGTTTAAATGAAATTGATTTATTTAGTTGATGTGATAATTTTTCCATCACTTGAATGTTAACATTGCTAATAATTTTTCCCCAATTGGGGTGTAAGCATGATTGAGTAGCCCCGGCCTTTCCAGCCAATTAACTTAATGATGTTGACATGGTACTCTGCCACCATCCACATGCATGAGGCACATGGAGCGGTGGCTTCTCACACGCCTCTTATTAATTGCATTAATGAAGGTGGAAACAACAACTTTGAAAGGAATGTTGCGGGTTTTGATTCTAATAAGTTTGGTCATTGTTCTATGTTATGCAACCGGCTCATAAAATAGAAGAAAAGATAGATCAACTACTTCAAAATAAGCCTCTTCAAGGGGGAAACCTCATTTCCATTACACAAATGAATAATTCTTGGATGATACAAATGATAAAACCTCCTTTCTATATATAGGAGTCTAGGGGGTCACAATATAATCAAAGCCGACATAAAAATAATAATATATGGGCACAACAATAATAATAGTGGGCTTCTATGGGGCACACTAATAACAATATGGGGACAATAGGGGCACAAGAATAATAATAAGGGATACAATGAAAATAGTAATGGGGGAATCACTATTATTAGAGGGACCTAACATGCCCCTCTCCCTCAAAATATTGTTGTCCTCAATGCTTGAGTAGTTTTGGATGCTTTTGTATTAAATTATCATCCTCCCATGTGGAATCTTCAATAGGTAAGTTCTTCCACATGATGAGATACTTCGAAATTGATCAATTTCGTTTATGTCAAGTTCTTATTTTTGTGATTGCTTCAGGTTCTAATATGATTTTTCCTTCCTCGTCAAGTTCTAGAAATATTATTTGAACTGGGAGCTTGTCACCTGTAACCTTCTTCAAGCATGAAACATGGAAAACTGGGTGCACTCGGGAAGTTGCAGGAAGCTCCAATTTGTATGCCATAGTACCAATATTTTGCAACACCTTGTATGGACCATAATACTTTGGTGATTATTTATTATCCTTCTTAGCTTGCTTGAGGGACATTTGTTTATATGGTTGTAGCCATAGAAATACCTAGTCACCTACATCAAAAATGCTTTCACTGCGATGTTTATCTACCTATTGTTTCATTCTATTTTGCGCCAAAGTGAGGTTATCCTTTAAGAGTTGGAGAACTTGTTTTTGATGCTTGATGTGATATTCCACTACTTGAACCTTAGAATTTCCTCTTAAATATTGATGTGATGGATGGTGGATGATATCCATAAAGTGCCATAAATGGGGTCATTTTTGTTGCAGTATGGAAAGAAGTGTTATACCAACATTCAACGAGAGGTAACCATTTGACCCATTGTGTCTATTTATCAGATACAAAGCAACAAAGATATCATTTCAAACATTTTTTTACTATCTCAGCTTTCCCATCATATTGAGGATGAAAAGATGAGTTATGAGCTAACTAAGTACCTAGACAAGAAAATAATTATGTCCAAAAATTTCTAGTGAAAATGGGATCTCTATCTCTTACAATAATCTTTAGGTTTCCATGTAGCTTTCGAATTGTTTCCATAAATGCAGTAGAAACTGTATTGGCTTTAAATGGATGAGATAATGCACAAAAGTGTGCATACTTGGTAAGTTTGTCAACTACCACCATGATGACACTCTTTCCCTCAGACTAGGGTAAACCTGTGATAAAGTCCATTGAAACCTCCTCCCAACGTTGGCTTGGAATGGATAAAGGTTGTAATAGACCTGGTGTCTTAATTGTTTCAACTTTATTTTGTTGGCAAACCAAACATTCCGCAACAAACTTTTTAATATCTGATTTAAGGCCATCCCAAAAAAATTCCTTCTTAACCCTGTGGTAAGTTTTTAAAAATCCTGAGTGCCCTCCTAAGGGAGAAGTGTGCAATTCCATAAGAATCTTTTGTTTCAGCTGGGAATTCTTACAGAGCTATAAGCGATCTTTGTACCATAACGAATCATTTTCCAACTAAATGTATCAAATGTACTGGAATCTTGTTGTAGCTTTCGAATAAGTGCCCCTACTTCTTCGTTATCCTTCCATTCCTCCCTTGCTTCGTTTATCCAATCTGGTTGGATAATAGAAATGGCGCACAACAATGCTTCCACATCCTCATCCTTTCTTGAGAGTGCATCTGCCACCACATTTTGCTTCCCTTTTTTGTAGATGATTTCAAAAGTCATAACCCAACATCTTTGTGACCCACTTTTGTTGCTCTTCAGAGGATCATCTTTGTTCTAAAAAGTATTTAAGGCTATCATGATCCGTTTTTACCTTGAAGTGTCTTCCCATTAGGTAGGGTCGCCATTTCTAAAGTGCATGGAGTATTGCCAACATTTCCTTCTCATAAATAGCTTTGTGTAAAAACTTTCCCTTGATTGGACGACTTTCAAAAGCAATTGGTCTTTCATCTTGCATTAGAACAACACCAATTCCATTCCTGAAGCATCACATTCCACAATAAAGGTTTTTGTGAAGT
>APFE031453385.1:65246-92253 GCA_000404065.3 Pinus taeda
TCGGTAGCTTGATGTATGCCATGGTCTATACTAGACCAGACATTGCACATGCAGTGGGAGTATTGAGCAGGTTTATGTCAAAACCAGGAAAGGAGCACTGGACAGCAGTGAAGCGGGTTTTCAGGTATTTGCGTGGCACTAGTGATTATGGTTTGTGCTACCAAGGAAGACCAGGATTGGACAGAGTGTTGGATATCTATGGCTTTGTTGATGCAGACTAAGCTGGAGATCTGGCTCAGAGAAGATCTACAAGTGGGTATGTGTTTAACCTATTTGGAGGTGCAGTCAGTTGGATGAGTAAGAAACAATCTGTAGTGGCACTATCAACTATAGAGGCAGAATACATGGCGACCACTCATGCAAGCAAGGAAGTAGTTTGGTTGCAGAGATTGTGTTCAAGTATGGGGTTAGTACAGGGAGCTATAAGGATAGACTGTGACAGCCAAGTGCAATTTTCTTGGCAAAGAACCCTGCTTATCATTCAAAGACAAAGCACATTGATGTTCAGTATCACTTTGTGAGGGATATGATAGAAGACAAAAAGGTGTGCTGGTAAAGGTGGACACTTTGAAGAATACTGCAGATGCATTGACAAAATCTGTGAGCTCTGAGAAGTTCTCTTGGTGTAGAGAAACAATGGGCGTTTCAAGGCTGGAAAAATGATTAAGCTCTCCTATGGCCCCCTGTGGAAAGAAAACAACAAGTGGGAGATTGTTGGGTTGTGTTATATTCTTTCCACATAGTTAACAGAGGGTTTGAGGGGTACCCATAACCCAAATTTGGACCCTATATTAGGTTGGGCAGACCCACCTATGGTTTTGTGCATGATTTTCGTACATGTTTTTTGGACGCGATGGTTTTCAATCCATGGTATTGGATGCAATGGTTTTTTGGTCCATGGTATTGGACATGATGGTTTTTCGGTCCATGGTATTGGATGCTTCGGCATGTATAATATGTATTGTAACATTGAAAGGAATATAATGAAAAATCAAGCTGGTAGTCCCGGTTTTGGGATCCAGTGGGAAATCTCTGTGTATATGTGTTTTATGTGTTATTCTCTCGCATTTTTATTTTTTCTGTGATTTAGAATTCGTATGCAGGTAATTTCTGTACGGGGTTAAAACTACAGTATAAGCGATCTTTGTACCATAATGAATCATTTTTCTAACTAAATGTATCAGATGTACTAGGATCTTGTTGTAAATTTTTAATGAGTGCCCACACTTCTTCATCATTCTTCCATTCATCGCTTGCTTCGTTTATCCAATCTAGTTGGATAATAGAAATGGTGCAAAGCAATGCTTCTACATCCTCATCCTTTCTTGAGAGTGCATCTACAACAACATTTTGCTTCCCTTTTTTGTAGATGATTTCAAAGTCATAACCCAACATCTTTGTGACCCATTTTTCCTGCTCTTCTGAAGATAATATTTGTTCTAAGAAGTATTTAAGACTATCATGATTCATGTTTACCTTAAAGTGTCTTCCCATTAGGTAGGGTTGCCATTTCCTAAGTGCATGTAGTATTGCCAACATTTCCTTCTCATAAATAGCTTTTTCTAAATACTTTCCTTTGATTGGATGACTTTCGCAAGAAATGTGTCTTTCTTCTTGCATTAAAACAACACCAATTCCATTTCCTGAGGCATCACATTCCACAATAAAGGTTTTTGTGAAGTCTGGTGTAGCTAAGACCAGTGCTTGGCACATTGCCTCTTTAAGATATTCAAAGGCCTTTGTTTCTTCTGGAGTTTATGAAAATGCATCTTTATTCAATAATGTTGTTAGAGGTGCTTCGATTCTCCCATAATTCTTAACAAACTTGGGATAATACCCTATCAACCTAAGAAATCCTCACATATTCTTTATGGATGTGGGGATTTTCAATTCCTTAATCGATTTAATTTTGCTAGGTTCTACCTTAACACCTTCATGAGATACAATATGACCCAGATATTCCACCTCTTGTACTCCAAAGAAAAAATTGGAGCTTTTTACATATAATTGTTTCTCCTCCAATAGTTTGAGCACCCTGTCAACAGGTTGAACATGATCCTTCCAAGACTTGTTGTAGATTGGTATATCATCAAAAAATACTAACACAAATTTTCTGAGGAAGGGTTTGAAAATGGAATTCATCAAACCTTGAAATGTAGAAGGTGCATTGGTAAGGCCAAAAGGCATGACCAAAAATTCATAATGACCCTCATGAGTTCTAAATGTTGTTTTCAGAATGTCTTCAATCTTCATTCTGATTTGATTATATCCTGAACGAAGATCCAACTTGGTGAAGTAAATTGATCCATGCAATTCAACGATAATTCATCAATGACAGGAATGGAAAATTTATCTTTAATAGTGAGCTTGTTGAGCTCCCTATAATTCAGACACATGCGCCATGATCCATCCTTCTTGTGCACCAATACTACTGGAGTAGAAAGAACTCTGATTAGGTTGAATTATACCAGCCTCTAGCATTTCTGGAACCATATGTTAATTTCACTCTTTTGGGAATAGGGATATCTGTAAAACCTGGTATTTGGAGAAACACTTCCTGGAATCAAATGAATAGCATGATCATGGTCACGAATAGGTGGGAGGCCTTTGGGAGTCTCAAATACCTTGGAATGATTGTCCAATAGTTTTTGGAGATCTAGAGAAATAGATGATTTCGATGTGGGAACCTATTGTAGCGACTATAACTACCCTCTAAAATTTTTCCTTAGCTTCGTTTTGGAGCCTCCCTACTGATCATCCTCAACAGCATGTCTTGCACTGCCAAGCACATCAACTTTAGATGGTTCATAAAGTCTTGTTAGCTTGTGCATGCAAGTTTGCTCCACCTCCTTCATAGGATGCTTTCTGGACTTAGTGCCAGTTGTTGTTTGAACAAATCCCTCTGGGAATTGCGCAATTCTGGAGGGGAACCAGCCTTCTCTCCAGAAATTGTGCAAACCCAGTTGGGATCTACAATTGAGCAATTCTTCTTGACAGTTTTCCTCTCAAAAATTGTGCAATTCATTGCAAGACAGTTACTCATCCTAGAAATTGCGCAATCCTAGGCAGAAGTCACCTGCTACTCCCAGAAATCGTGCATTCCCTCTAGGATAGCCAACCCAACAGCTAGAAAAATTGTGTAAATCCAACCAAGAAGCTTGTTGGGCTTAGAAATTGTGCAATATAGTCAGACAGGCTTCCTTGGGAAAATTGTGCAGTCTGACCTAGGACAACTGCTTAGCCCAGAAATTGCACAATCCTGGGAGAAAATCACTCGTTCCTCATAGAAATTGTGCAATCCCTTTGGGACAACCATCTCTACTCAACCCAAAAATTGTGCATATTTTCATCCCAGGCTCGCACATTAATGCACGTTCCTTTAGGTTAACCGGTTCCCTCTGGGACCGAGAAAAACTAATTTTGCATACATGGAGTGATTTTCCCAAGGTAGCATGCAAAGGAATCCCTTGATTTAGGGATATATTTTTAGCAACTGGAGGTTACATGCAAGGATCATTTCAGAAACCTCCCGCCAAGAGTCACTTTTCCTAGATTTGTGGCATGCGCGTCACAACCTAGATTTTATCAAAACTTATTTTTTGGACACTCCAAAGCTCATTCCTCACATTGATCTTATAGCGCTTACATCCCACATCACATCTATGAGTCGTCGACACATTCAGCTCTATTTTTTTAGGGTAAGCCCGCTTCGCATGTCTTGCGTTGCATTTCTGTTGCTTTTTGTGTTTCGTCTTGTGTGATTATTGTACGCTTGATTTCTTTGAACACATTTTGTAATTTATTTGCATGTTATCTTGTACAAGCATTGTTTTAGTTTTCGTTTGCATCTCACTGCTGTCACATGCATGCCACTGTTTTTGTATCGACGATCGTCATCGCAGCGACCCGCTTCACTCGCATGCATTTTGTCCTATTTTCTAAATTCTGCACTCACTATTTGCATGAACGATCATCCACTCTTGTTTGCACTCAGCGTCACCATGCATTCAAACTTCGCATGTTTTCAGTCGCTCGTTAGTGAATATCAGTTGCCTCGGCCTGGACCTTGCCTTACCCGGCTAGCACTATGCATTTGTGGAAGGGAAGGCTCTGCCTTCCCTCCATAAATTGCACAAGTCTGGTCCAGCACTGAACTCCAGGCTTGCATTACACAATTCTTGGAGACAGTGTCCTACTGGCCCCAAAAACTGCGCAGTGCAGTTTGTTGGTTGCAAGTCACTACTAACTAAAATTGTGCATTGCACACTTTCAGTCCTCAGGAGGCCAAGATGGACAGTCCATTGCGCAGTTCTAGCAGTTAGTTAGACTCCCAGTAGGCCAGAATGTGTCTCCCATAGTATCGACAGTCAGTCTCATGACCTCCTTGTGAAAATTACGAAGTCTTCACGGACAGTCACACAGGTATGTTGCATGTTAGTCCTCCAGTTTGTTTTGATTTTCGACTGATAGATTTCTTGCCATGAGTGTTTCTATGTCTCTATGTATCATAGGTGTCGTTCGCCTCCCATCAGCATAAGTACAGTGGCCTTCGAGGGAGCAGAGTCAAACGACACCATTGAGAGCACAATTGGGGATGCAGCCGATCAAGTGTCTATGAACTTGCATATCCACGAAGACATCAATTTGTTCATAGACAAGGATATCGAGATGAATGGCAATGACATCAGAATGAGTAACACCATCAATAGGAGTAGAACGCAACACATCTACATGTGACGAATGCAAGAAGAAGGTTGTCAACACCATAGAGGCGAAGCAAAGTTGCATGTTCAAAGCAGATCCACTTGTGATGAAAGCAGCTTTGGAGATTGAGGCTATGAGGTGATGGGGTGAAAAGACAATCACGCGAGGGCAGAGAAAGTAACAGAGAAAGAGTTACAGGTGATGAAGCAGCAACTCAAGGAAGAACATGAGTTGTACAGATGAGAGAACAAGTTCCAGCAAGAATAGGTACAACAGGCGACACAACATGTACAGACGAATGAAACTGCACCCATATAAGTTATAGATCCATTCTAACAATTGGCACGAAGTAGATATGGTGAGTAGTGTTGGAAATCGCATGCAATGGAATTCAACATCATGCATGTCATTATGTGCATGCATGTGATCCCACCAATTTGGTACACTCATCGAGACAAATACAAGAACTAATTCCAACTGGGGTTGAACACGTTTGACAGTTGATGCGCATGACCACCAGTACACACTTGAAGATCATCACAGACACTGCATCGGTGTGTTGTCATTTTGGTCGCACCCAAGATGACCATGTGCATGCTATCAGAAGAGTTGGAAAGAGGAGTCGTATCAGTGCACCCGGATGCATCAAAGGCAAGAGTTTTATTTCAGTAGGATGTCACCATTCAGTGCGCGGACACCACCACAGACCACCACAGACCACCATGAGGATGTCAAAGAGTTGGTCATCCTACATATGTATAAATCTTAGTGATTTCTTTCATGGTTTGCTCAAGCCTATTCCCTCCCACATGGGAACATGTGCATTGTGATGTAACGACATGTAAAGTGAAAGTCCAAGTGTCGATAGTTGAACGTAACAATCATGTAGTAGGTGAAGAGTCACGAGGGTAGATGAAAAGTCAAAAAGGTGAATGTCAAGGGTAACCCTACCCTTTCCTATAAATAGAACCTCATAACTCATTGTAAAGGCTTTTGGTCGAACCAAGCTTCTGATAGGAGTATCTTAGAGAGAGCTTGGACAATATTGTAACAAGCCTTGACTTCTCCACTATGCAGAGCTAGTATATCTCTTTGGAGGAGTAGGCGGCAGTGACTGTAACGTTCCGCTGTAGGAACTAGTTGTTGGTCATGGTTGTATTGTATGACTGGAACTTATACTTCTTAATATAATAGAGCCAACATGTTTCATGCATATGTCGTATTGTATTTCAGCTATCTTTCTTACTCTAAATGATATATGTAGCTATTTTTTGTATATGTATGTATGAATCTTACTAAAATGTGTTGTTGGTTTAACCATCACTTTGGATTGCTAGCTCACTCGCCTTCTAGTTTGTCAGGCATCTTAGCTCATGTTTTCCCTTCTTATCTCCGTGCTTTCACAGGTTTCCAAGGGGTGCACTCACCCCACGCTCCGTGTGTTAGAACCGCTCATGCACCTTCCTTGAATTGCTGCATATGTCACACCCTTTTACCAACAGGGACATCTTACTTGCCTTTGTGCGAAACCGCAGTCAAGGTGATACCGTATGACCCACTACTGGGATTCCTACACCAAACGGTTTGAGGTCTAGGTGGGACTTCTTACTAGGGAGATCCCTTGACATGTTGGCGGGTCTAACACTGTCAACATTTGTAGCGCTAGAAGGAGGGCTAGATGACAAGTTGTGTCCTCTCATCCTATTTTCAACCTTTGCACATCTATCATGGATTCTGTAACACTCACCCCTCAAGGTTTTTTGCATTCTGAACCTCTCAACATCATGAGGGAGTTTTTTGATCTCTTTTCCGAATTCACGTATAATGGTGAAGGAAAAATGGCCTGGCCTGAGAACTTAGAAGACTTCTATGCATTCCTTGAGAATGTAGATGAGTTCTATGCAGAAGAGGTCAGTATTTTGCTTGCATATACACTTCGCGAATCCCCACTACGGTGGTGGTGCAGTTTGCCACCCGACAGCGTGCACTCACTTGAGTAGTTCTGTGATCTCATTGAATCTACTTTCCATAATTTTGATCCAGAACCTCTTGACAAAAACCTGTTAGAGCAAAGGAAGGCCCCTCAAGAATTGCCTAATGATTTTTGGCAACGCTTCCATGTTTTGCAGTTTCAAGCTTCAAAAATCCAGATGACATTTTAGTATCTCATTGACAAATACAAATATTTTCTTATCAAATTTGTCAATCCCAAGAAGAAGTTCAAGGTTAAACCCCGCTTAGCATACTTTGGTGATGGAGCTACGCAATCACGGATGGACATGGTCGTTGTCACAAGTGTTTGTCTGCCATCCCCTCATCAAACAGCTCCACCATCGCAGAGTGATGTGGTTCAACATGCACACACATCTGTTGAACCGTCGCATCCTCTCGACATTGCTCCGTCCGATTTTTGCACAAACTTGGTTGTGAGTCCCATACGTCGTCACATGTATTTTGTACCTCAACCTCCATCTTCAAACTGGGATGATCCTTTGGATGACACTATCTTTTGTTCTTCCATTCTGAACTTGTAATATCCCTAACCCAGAATATTCCTCAAACCCTAGCAAAAACTCCAACCAAATACGTGCAAATGATATAATAACCCAAAAATGGAAAAATAACAGTGGTACAACATATAATAATGTAAACAAGAAATATAAGTAGATACTCAAGAAATGCTAAGCCATTTTATTATACTGAGCAATAAAATGAGTACAAGAGGTGATCAGACAGATGGCACCTCGACTTGCACAAGGCAAGTGAAGAAATACTCTCAGAATAACAAGGAATGGCCTCTTTGCATGGATGTTGCTGGAGAACTGTCGTGCTACTCCTGTTGTTAGAAAGAAAATAATGAGTTGGGGCTGCTCCCCTCCTCAAAAAATATTGAAACTCTGGAATTGGGCTCTACTCCAGAAACCCAGAAAAACCCAGAAAGTTTTCCTGGAATAGCCAACCCCTGAAAATCACAGCCTTGGGGATCTGTACAGTCCCTTAATGCTTTGTGCTGCCACTGGAGAAACCCCACCAGAAATTTGCCTGAAACTCTGCCAAAATCCTCCAAGATGCAAGGGCTGGTCCCCTACTCAATCACCCAGCATAAATCCTCCTGCAAAACCCCAATCCAACACTACTGCCAGAAAGAACTGTGTCCCTCTCCCAGTGTTGTACAGTGCTCCAAAACGCTGCTAATACTACTGCTAGAATGTTGATAAAACTACTGCTGAAATGCAAAAAGGAATACCTTGCCCGAGCAGGCACTCGAAGTCCCCCAGGGCTAAGGGTGAGATCTCCGAACGAAGACACTCAATGCACTAAATAGTGTTGCGGACTAGCTAAATAGCCAGCATGCTTAGAAGTCGAAACGACTAGCTCAAAATGCACATAACTGAATGATCCAAAATGAGGGGGCTCCTCTCTTTTTTATAGCCTCTACCTCTCACAATCCCTAGGCTCACCTCCTCCTGCATGATTCCCCTCTTGCCACGTGTTTCTTCCCTCCTACGCAATCCCTCCATGTGTCTACGTGGGCCCCATTTCTGCATCCCCCTTTAGCCCCCTTGGCTCCTCTTTAAGTCACAACGTTGTGCTACTAGGAAGTGACTTTTTATTCTTAAAGTGAGTTATGTCCCCCGTCCTCACTTTTTATTTACAAATAAGTATAGAAGGAAAAAATTGGACAAAGTCAAATATTCCAATTACCCATGGCTAATTAGGAATATTACAGTCTCCCTCGAAAAAATGTTGCTTGTCCTCAAGCAACTGAAGTGATGGATGCTGCAAGATTTTCTCACTCTCCCAAGTGGCATCCTCATCTAGCAAATTCTTCCACCTCACCAAGAATTCCCAGATCGTCCTGCTCCGCAGCTACCTCTCCCTGGTATCAATGATAGCCTCTGGCTGCAATACCAAATGCCCCTCGTCATCCATGGGTGGTAGCTCATCTATCAATTTCACCTGCTGCCCCAATGCCTTTTTTAGGCATGATACATGAAAAATGTTATGAATCTTGCTGCCTTAGGGCAGCTCCAACTCATATGCAACCTGCCCAACCCTGCATATCACCACGTATGGCCCATAAAAGCAGTGCTTGAGCTTCTCAGCCCCCTTCTGCCTTAGTGATGACTGTAGGTATGGCTGTAATCGTAGGTAGACCATGTCCCCTACCTTGAACTGTCTCTCCACCCGACCCCTATCGGCATACAGCTTCTACTAGTTCTGTGTTGTAGCCATGTTATCCTTGATAGCTCAGAGAATATCCTGACTCTCTTGGATCCAAATCTTGGCTCTGGGAGCCTTGCTATCACCAAACATCACGTTAGCAAAAGATAAAGGATGATACCCATATAAGGCATAGAATGGTGACATACCAATGGACATTTGATTTGAAGTATTGTAGCAGTACTCCCCTAGATGCAACCACCTCAACCATGCTTGCTACTACCCACTGACATAGTTACACAAGTAGCCCTCTAGCCACTTGTTAACTATCTCTGTCTGCCCATCCGTCTGTGGGTGATAATTGGTACTCGGTGTCAACTCCGTCCCCACCAACCGGAAAAGCTCTTGCCAAAATCCACCCATGAAGCAATTGTCCCTATCACTGACGATGGTCTTAGGAAGACCATGTAGCCTGAAGATCTCTCTAAAGAACAGCTCAGCCACCTGTGCTGCTGTATAGTGTGCGGATATGGTAAAAAAGTGTGTGTACTTCGTCAGTCAGTCAACGATAACAAAGATGCAATACGTGCCCTGTACCATGGGCAACCCTGTGATGAAGTCCATCGAAATACTCTCCCATTTCCCCTCAGGAATGGGAAGAGGCTGCAATAATCCCGCGGGATGGCTCATCTCTCCCTTGTTCCTCTGGCAAACATCGCACTCCTGGATGTGCTAGAGTACGTCCTCCTTGAGGCCCTTCCATGAGATCCTCTCCCTAATGGCCCTATAGGTTTTGGTAAATCCTTGATTTCCTGCCAATGGTGAATCATGTGATGCCTGGAGTATCTTCTTATTGATCTGAGACCCCTCAGTCAAGAAGATCCAGTCCCTGTAATAGATGATCTCATCAACCACCCTGTACCTATCATCTGTCAGCTTCCCATCCAGAACCTCACATGAAAACTTGTCCTTGGAGTACTCTACTAAGAGTCGAGCCCTCCAGTCTATATCCAAGCTCATAAGAGACAACGTGGCTGGTCTATGTGAAAGGGCATCTGCTACCATGTTATTCTTACCCTTGACACACTCAATGCCAAAATCATATGCTTGGATCTTGCTGATCCAATTCTACTGCCTCCCCTGTAGCTGCTTCTGCTCCAAAAAGAACTTGAGGCTATTGTGATTAGTCCTCACCCTAAACCTGTTACCCACCAAATACTGCCAGTACTTAGCCAAGGCATGCATGATGGCCAACATCTCCTTATCGTATATAGAATAAAACCTCTCATGTGGAAGGAGCTTTCGGCTCTCAAAGGCTATAGGGTGACCTCCCTACATCAACACTGCGCCAATCCCCTCTCCTGACGCATCACACTCCAAAACAAATGGTTGCGTAAAATCTGGCAATGCAAGCACTGGGCAGTTGCTCATAACCTCCTTGAGCCTATCAAAGGCTCGCTGCGCCGTATCTGACCAACTCAATGCATCCTTCCTCATCAAATATGTCAGGGGTGCAACAAGCTGCGAGAAATCTTTGACGCACTTCTAGTAGTAAGTACAAATGCCAATGAATCCTCGAAGTTCCATCACATTTCTCGGCTCTGGCCATTCTCTGATGGCCCTGATCTTCTCCTCATGCACTCTCACTCTGTCCACCCCTATGATGTGTCCCAGATACAACATCTCCATCAACCCAAACTCGCACTTGGAGAGTTTGGCATAGAACTGTTGCTCCTGTAAGATATGCAATACCGTCTCAATGTGTTGGAGATGCTCCTCCCAAGTCCTGCTGTAAATGAGAATGTCATCAAAGAATACCAAGACAAACTTCCTCACGTGTCTATGGAAGATGTGATTCATGTAGGACTGACATGTAGTGGGGGTGTTGGTTAGCCCAAAAGGCATCACCAAGAACTCAAAGTGTCCATAGTGACACCTGAAGGAAGTCTTGGGAATGTCCTGCTCCCTCATGCGAATCTGATGGTACCCAAATCTAAAATCAATCTTTGGGAAGAACTCGTACTCCCCTCAACTCGTCCATCAACTCATCGATCCTGGGTATGGGGTAGCTGTTCTTCAGGGTATTCTTGTTTAGGGCCCTATAGTCAATGCACATCCTCAATGTGCCATCCTTCTTCTTCACAAACACCAGAAAAGAAGAAAAAGGGCTCGTGCTTGGTCAAATGTGCCTAAGAGCCAGCAACTCCTAGATAGCCCACTCAATCTCATCCCAATAGACCTTGGGGTGCCTACAGGGGCTAGTGATCACTGCCTGTATGCCCTGGTCAATCTCGATGGTTTCCTCAAACCCCTGATCTGATGGCTATCCTGGTGGAATCTCCCCAAACACTATGGCATACCGATCAAGGATGGACTGTATCTTTGGATGTATCGTCTGCCGTGTAGTCCTTGCCTCTGATGCACAGAGCTCCACTGCCCACTCTATGTCTCCCTTCTAGAAGACTTCCTCCATCCGATGAGCCAACACAGTCTGAGGTGGATATGTGTGCTATCCCCGTATCTTCTCATGCCTCCCTGTCTTCTCATCATCCCACTCCATCTCTAGGGTCTTCCAATCTGTCGTGACCTTCCATAGAGTAATAAGCCACTAAACACCAAGTATCATGTTGGTGTCTGGGATATCGACCACGAAGAAGTGGTCAGTCAACATGTAGGTGCCCACCGTCATTGAAAGCTCTGGAACATAACAAGCACACGTCATGGTCTGATCTCCTGGGACCAAAACTGAAAACCCATTGAAGCTCTCTATCTGAATACCTCTCTACTCAACCATATGTGCATTGATGAAGTTGTGGGTCACCCCACTGTCAACCAAAACTGATACGCGCTGGCCACGTATTGTCCCTCGTACACGTAACATCAGATACTTGGGAACTCCTCGCAATGATGCAGGGGCCCCTCCGGTGGGTGCAAAATATGCACCACCTGTTGCTGGCAGTGGAGGTGGAAAAGGTCCCTGTATGGCATCGCTATCTCCTGCCTCCACATCCTCCTCATCATCCTCTTCTCCACTGCTCTTGGAGAAGACCTTAATAAAATGTGCTTTGCCAACAGCACATCTATGTCCTAGTGCCCACGGCTCCTGGCATGTGAAGCACAACCGCTTCTTCTTCAGCTCCCTCTTGACATCGTCCTCCATCTATACTCGTCTTGGATTCCCCTTCAGAGTTGGAATGCTCACATCCTTCCCCTTAGACTGAAAAGGTTGTCTTTGGGGTAAGGTGTCCGGGTTCTAGGTAAGACCTCCTGTAAGTCTTGGGTCCTGCCGATAGCGTCCTGGAGCATAACTGGTCTAGTGGATCGGACTAGACCTCGAAGTGGCTCTGCTAACCCCTCAACGTACATATAGACCCTCCATGCCATGGATAGGTCTGGCACCATCACGGAGACCCTTAAGAAATCTGCAATGTTGGTCTCTAGGCTCCCTGTTTGTTTGAGCCTCGTTAGCTCAACAAAGCGCTGCTTTGGATCCCTCCGATCAAATCGCTCCATCAATCTCCTGGTAAAATCTGCATATGTCGTCACTGTAGAGTGCCCGAGTGTAACCATCCCATGAAACCACCAATCCTGGGCCTCACCATCCAAATGCAGTGTTGCCACCTTAATGGCCTTTTCCTTCGACATCTGGTTAAGCTGGAAATAAATGTCTAGCTTCTCCACCCAAGACTTCACCAAACTGTTTGATGAACCATCAAATGTAGGCAAGTGGAATCTACTCGCTGCACGGTGGGTGTCACCATCATGGTAATGTCAGTTTCCTCTGTGATTATCGCAAGGTCTACTATCCCGCTAGAGCTGAACAAAGTCTCTGAATGAAAGAGCATCCCTGAACTCCTGCCCATATGTTTGGTACTCTGGAAAATAATTGCCCATATGGCCAGGCTCTGCCTCCTGCTGGGCTCCGACCCCCATGTCTGCTTGTAAGAACGTGGGCATGGTAGAGCGTGTAGGGGCATGTGAGGCCACCTGCTGTGCAGTATCGCACTGCTCTAGCAAATGATGGGATACACTTGATCCCTCACTGATCTGAAAAACTCGTGGGCTCTCACGCTGTCTGGCCTCTACTGCCGTGAATCTCTGCCCCATCACCTCAATCTGCTTCGACAGATCCTGCACTGATTTGAGGAGCATATCTACAAATCTCTTCCCATCCTCATATGCCATCTGCTCTATGTCTACCAACGGCTCTTTCTATTCTACATCAACCACCGGCTCCTCCTATTCTGCATCCATCACCGAAACACAGTCTCCCTCTCCGTAGGTATTCTCCAACCTACGTCCAATGTCTTTGTATCTCCTACCTCTGTAACAAATGTAGGGTTTTTCCCCTGGTGTCATAGATTGCTAGCTCCACAGGCTAAGCCATATCTATGCTCTGACACCACTATAATATCCCTAACCCAGAATATTCCTCAAACCCCAGTAAAAACTCCAACCAAATACGTGCAAATGAAATAATAACCCAAAAATGACAAAATAACAATGGTACAACATATAATAATGTAAACGGGAAATATAAGCAGATACTCAAGAAATGGAGCGAGAAATGTTAAGCCATTTTATTATACTGAGCAGTAAAATGAGTACAAGAGGTGATCAGATGGATGGCACCTCGACTTGCACAAGGCAAGTGAAGAAATACTCTAAGAATAAAAAGGAATGGCCTCTCTGCGTGGATGTTGCTAGAGAACTGCCATGCTGCTATTGTTGCTAGAAAACAAATAATGATTTGGGGATGCTCCCCTCCCCAAAAAATGCTGAAACTCTGGAATTGGGCTTTACTCCAGAAACCCAGAAAGCTTTCCTGGAATAGTCGACCCCCGAAAATCACCCCCTTGGGGATCTGCGCAGTCCCTCAATGCTCTGCACTACCAATGAAGAAACCCCACCAGAACTCTACCTAAAACTCTTCCAAAATCCTCCAAGATGCAAGGGGTGGTCCCTTGCTCAATTACCCAGCATAAATCCTCCTACAAAAACCCCAATCCAACACTACTGCCAGAAAGAACTGTGTCCCTCTCCCAGTGCTGCGCAGTCCTCCAAAACGTTGCTAATACTACTGCTAGAATGCTGATAAAACTACTCCTGAAATGCCAAAAGGAATACCTTGCCCGAGCAGGCACTCGAAATCCCCCAGGGCTAAGGGTGAGATCTCCAAACGGAGACACTCAATGCACTAAACAGTGTTGTAGACTAGCTAAACAGCGAGCGTGCTCATAAGTCGAAATGACTAGCTCAAAATGCACATAACTGAATGATCCAAAATGAGGGGGCTCCTCTCTTTTTTATAGCCTCTGCCTCTCATAATCCATAAGCTCACCTCCTCCTACTTGATTCCCCTCTTGCCATGTGTTTCTTCCCTCCTGCACAGTCCCTCCATGTGTCTACGTGGGCCCGATTTTTGTGTCCCCCTTTTGCCCCCTTGGCTCCTCTTTAAGTCACAACGTTGTGCTACTAGGAAGTGACTTTTTATTCTTAAAGTGAGTTATGTCCCCCATTCTCACTTTACAAATAAATATAGAAGGAAAAAATTGGACAAAATCGAATATTCCAATTAGCCATGGCTAATTAGGAATATTACAGAACTCTACACTTATTGTGAACAAGGATTAAGCCACCGATGGAGTTGGTGTTGCACAACAACATGCGCTGTCATTCACGAAGAGTATGACTGGGATCTTGAACATCTACTGGTAGTAGAGGACCCTCCTTGTCTGTCCGTACCTCCTCCATTTTTCCCTGATTGATCCAAAATGGATCCTAAAAACCCTCTAAGTCTTCAATACTTAAAAACTATCACAAAGGATAAACCTTCAAGAATGGTGGATTACATTATCAGGCAAGAAAAACACGTAGAAATATTGAAAACAAAGTCTATCAAAGGCCAAAACAACAATGCACAGGAGCCGTCAGATTTGGCCAATTAACAGTCCAGATTTGATCGGCATATTGCAATCGACGGTAGCAGGCCGGGTTAATCGGGCACGACCCTATGGAAATCGTAATAGCGATCAACGTGATTTAACGAGGATCATTGATAAAGCGTGCAGATCAACAACCTAGATTACATCACAATATCGCATCGTTAAAACACAAGGGAAGAAAATCCGGGGCCCGAAGACCATGCAATATGCGATTGCGATATATCGCATCGCAATGTTGCATCGAAGCGATACAAAATACTAGACCCGACGGGTTTTATGAATGCAAATATATATATTTTTAGTTTTGGTAAAAAGGGTTATTTATGTATTTTCACATTTTCGTTAAATAAATGAAATACAAAGGAAATGTGCCCGGAGCAATAAAACAGACACGAAAGGATTATACATGCAATTTTATCTTATTTGAGTTTCGTAATGAGCGATATTTTGGGTGGGCCTCAGGCGGTAAGTGGTATTGGACAGGCTCTACTCGATCCCATCCACTGGCCAACACGTGGCTTGAGAAAACCACCTTTTCAGGCGAGTAACCTCCGTATGCATAAGCCACATGAAATGAATATCAACCGTTGGATCAAAGATCACACAGATCAATGGTGGGCATGCAATATCGACCCAAAGGTGGACCTGATAGGATTATAAGGTGGAATTAATATTATTTGAAGTCCGATAAGAGGCATTTATGCGGTTTTTCAGCGTTTTCTGTGTATTTCTTTGTGTAAACAGAGAAATGATATTTTTGGGATTTCAACGCACTGATGGTCCCTTCTGTTACAAAACAGGTGGCCACCATCCCTCAAGACATTTAACAATCATTGTTTAATGCTCAAAGGGTATTTGAGCAGACAGAGGCCGGGAGCCAGAAAGCGTGAAAGGGAAAATGAACAGACAAGTGTCGATTGGGTCAAAAGCCACTGAATGACAGAAACAGGAGTAGGCAGTCCTGAGATAGAGAGAAAACAAAGATAGAGAGCGAGAGGGAGAGTTTGTGTACTCAAAAAGACTTGGGGGATCCAAGTAAATATTTGTTGTTCTATTTTTGTTATGTTGAGACCCAATTTGAGCTCACATTTGTAAAAACTCTGCTCTTGAAGACATAATAGAGAGGTCACCACTGAAATTTGGACCAGGAGATGTAGCCCAAGAGTTTTGGGTGAACTCCTTGATTATTTGTTGTTTTATGCACACTGTATCTATTATGTTTTTCTAACTGCTTCATTGTCTATATTATTTGCAATCCTTTCGATCCGTTGCACTAAGTAATATAGGGAAATCCTATACATGAGTCTGTAATACCTTAATATTAGTCTAAGATCTCATTTTTAGATCAAGTGGTATTAGAGCTTTTGGTTTTTTGGTTTTGCTAAGGTTAGACAAGCTTATGGTGGATTTGAATGCTAACTAGGTCAAAGCTCAAACTAGAAGAAGGAAAACCTGTTTTGACTAATCCATAGATTGGAAGAGTCTATCCTTGGAGGAGAATGGTAGAAGAAATTCCATTAGAATCAGAATCTTAGTTCATGGACAGTTTTATGGCCACGTGATCCATGGTGGAAGAGATGTATTGAGAATTTAAGAAGGGTCGAGGTGAAAGCACTTCAACACCCAAACAAGGCAAAGGAGCAGAGGAACCTCTTCTAGTTGCCCATCCAAAAGGCAAAGGGAAAGGGGAAGAGCCTTCTCCATTACCTCCTCCACCATCACCTCCATCTAGCCCTAAAAAGAAAAAGAAGAAAACTTATTTGATTAAATTAGATGTAAAGTTTGATTTTCCAATTTATGATGGAGAATTAAATGCAGAAAAGCTAGATAACTGGATTAGACAAATTGATGTAAATTGCAGGGTGCAGAACATTGATTCAGAAAGGAGAAAAATTCAGTTGGCTAGCCTTCTCCTTGGAGGAACTGCACTAGTGTGGTGGGAAGGCAAGACACAAGCTAATCTGAAGAGACATGGTAAAAAATTTTCTACCTGGAATGAATTTGTTTCTGCCATTAAAAAACAGTTCTATCCTCTAGCTTATATGCAGCAAGCAATGATGAGCTGGCAAACTTTTCACCAATTAAAGCGCTAAAGTGTACAAATTTATACCCAGGAATTTAGAAAAAGAGCTTTAACTCTAGGAATATCTCTAGACTGACCTGAAACTTTGTTGAAGTATGTAGGTGGTCTGCATAGCTATTTGAAGCACACCATTCTCATGTTTAATCCCACTAGCCTAGATGATGTATCAATTCAGGCTATACATCTAGAAGCTAGAGGCAAGAATGTGAACCCAGAGATTGGGGGATCATCGAAACCCTCTACAAGCAAGAACAAGGAAAAGATGAAGTTGAAATGGAAGGAGAGGAAGACAAACGTTGTACAGAAAGACAAACATTCATGCACTTACTACAATAAGGATGGACACGATGATGAACATTGCTGGTCTTTGCATCCGAAGCTGAAACCTAAGAACTTTGGTGGTAAGAAGAAGAAGATTGTTGCCGCTATTTAGAAAGACTTGGGGTCAGACTCAGGTGATGAAACAACATGCACAACCACAGGTGTAAAAGGTAAAAATTTTGAAGCATCTACAAGTAATTCTACACATTCTATTGATAATGAAGATAATGAGAGGAAAAGGCATGAGCTTTTTCATATCAGAGTTATTTCCAAGCACCAAAAGATTGATACTTTATTTGATAGTGGATCACAAGTAAACTTGATTTCTGAAACAATTGTAAAGAAGTTGGGCTTACTAACAACACCTCACAAGAAGCCATATCCATTAGGTTGGGTATGTGATAAAGCAAAGCTACAAGTCACTAGACAATGTAAACTTAGGTTTGCTATTGAATCAACATTTGTAGATGAGGTTGAGCTATATATAGTTCCCTTGGATATATGTGGTATTGTTTTAGGAAGCCCTTACTTGTATGATAGAAAAGCCATATTCTATAGGGCCGAAAATAAGTATCAACTCACTAAAGATGGAATAGAATATATTGTAAGAGCTCATAAACTCAAAAATAACTATTTTCTCATAAACTCAGGGCATATGAAAATAATTGTAAATTCATGCAAGCAATTTTTACTAATGGTTGTAAAGGAAAAGAACCTTGATAAAACCAATGTATTTGAAGGCTGTGATGCTAAACAGAAAGCTAATTTAGTTAAAAATGTTTCAGAATATGATATCCTATTTCAAGAACCTAAAGGTCTGTCACCTAAAAGGGAAATAGTACATGATATTCATTTGCAGCAAGATGCTCCATTACCTAACATTGGAATGTACAAGTTATCCGCTTTAGAGAATGCAGAGATCAAGAAGCAGGTATAGGAGCTACTCGATAAAGGGTTAATAATACCAAACACATCACCATGTGGATCTCCAACCGTACTGGTGAGAAATAAAGATGGTTTGTGGAGGATGTGCATTGATTACAGAGCACTGAATAAAATAACAATCAAGAATCATTATCCTCTTCCTCTCATTGATAATCTATTAGATCATCTGAAAGAAGCAATTTACTTTTCCAAGTTGGACTTGCGTAGTGGCTATCATCATGTCAGAGTTGCAGAACAAGATGCATGGAAGACTACTTTCAGAACAAAGCAAGGGCTATATGAATGGTTGGTTATGCCTTTTGGCTTAACTAATGCTCCTACCACTTTCATGAGAGATATGAATGATGTACTCAGGAATTTTATTGATGATTTTGTGATTGTATATTTAGATGACATTCTTATTTTCAGTAAAACACGGGAAGAACATTTGAAGCATGTAAAGCAGACTTGAGATGTTTTAAAAAGAGAAAATCTCTATGTGAAGTTATCAAAATGTGAATTTGAAAAAACATCTTTAAATTATTTGGGTCATATTGTAGGGGGTTATGAATTGAAGATAGATCCCTCTAAGGTTGAAGTCATTGTGAACTAGCCTAGCCCAAATCTACTACAGAAGTTAGAAGTTTCTTAGGAGCAGCACAATATTGGAGGAAGTTTATTGCTAACTTTTCCTTGATTGCAGATCCCTTACCTGCTTTAATAGGATTGAATAAGGTGTTTCAGTGGGGAGGAAAACAAAAGAAAGCCTTCGACATCTTAAAATAAAAAAATTAGTACAACACCAGTACTAGCACTACTAGATCTTCAACAACTATTTGAGATTGAAACAAATGCCAGTGACTATGCCATGGGAGCAGTGTTGATGCAACACGGTAAACCCATATGCTACCATTCTGAGACATTCACTTATGCAGTAGTTAATTATCCCACATATGTTAAAGAATTGTATGCATTAGTACAGTGTGTGAAAAAGTGGAAACATTACCTAATGGGCAAAGAAGCAATCATACATACAGATCATCAACCACTTCAATATTTGCACTCACAAACTAAATTGCAGCAATAGGGACATTATAGGTGGATGGGTTTCCTACAACAATTTCATCTTGTCATCAGATATAAGAAACGCATACACAATAAGGTTGTAGATATGCTATCAAGACGAATCATAAATGCATCTACGATACTTAAGCATAACTCACTAATGCATGAAAGCTACATTGAACAATATGCTCAAGATGTAGATTTTAAAGATGTATATGCAACTTTAAGTCATGGCAAACAAGTAGAAGAATTGGATTATTATGTTAAGGACCAACTCTTGTATCATTTGGGAAAGTTATTCATTCCAGAAACTGAAAGAGTTAACATAATCCGAGAAGCACATACTTCTCTTATATTAGGTCATTTTGGTGTAAGTAAAATAGTTGCACAGTTGCAAAGGTTCTGTTATTGGCTAAGAATGCATGAAACAATTTCTAGATATATTAAAGGGTGTACTATGTGTGCTAAAAGCAAGTCCAGTAATAGAAAACTAGGCTTGTACACCCCACTTCCAGTTCCTTCTCGTCCTTGGGAAAGTGTTTCCATGGACTTTGTTTGGGAATTGCCAAAGTCTAGAAAAGGTCATGATTATTTGTATGTTATTGTGGATAGGTTCAACAAAATGTGTATTTTGATACCTTGTAACAAGCAAGTTACAGCTGAGCAAATAGTGAAGTTGTTCTTTCAATATGTATGGGTTCATTTTGGGTTACCCACTTCTATTGTATCTGATTAAGGTTCCTGATTTGTTGGGAAGTTTTGGTCAAGTCTATGGGAGTTGATGGACACCAAATTGAAGAAGATCACAACATTTCATCCACAAACAGATGGTCAAACAAAGGTGGTCAATATGACAGTGATCCAGTTGCTCAGAGGTTATTGCAGGAAGCATCACAAGCTTTGGGATGAACATTTGTGTTATGTGCAACATGCTTACAACCGTGCCAAGCACTCTTCTACTCAGAGATCTCCTTTTGAGACTTGTTTTGGTTTTCCACCAAAGTCTCCCTTGGATTTTGTCTTTAGTAAAGAAATAACAGTTGATGGACACAGTGATGTGGATAAAGCAACCAAGTTCATTGAACAGATCCAAGAAATTCACTAGGCAGTGCAGGAACAGCTGGAAAGAAGTCATGCCGAGTACAAGGCAAGGCATGACAAGCATCAAATTGAGCCTAACCTCCAAGTTGGTGATCAAGTCTGGCTATACATCAGCAAAGACAGAATGCAGGGTGAAGGTAATAAGTTGAAACCAATAAGGTATGGGCCTTTCAAGATACTTGAGAAAATTGGTGAAAACACTTTTCGCCTTCATTGGCCACCTTATATGCATATCTATTCAGTTGTTAATGCAGAGAACTTGAGGCTGTATGAAACTTAATTGATTGAAGATCCTGAAGAGCAAAGTTAGTTTCCTTCTATTGATGATCTGTTTCCTGAATATCTCAATGAGTTGTAGGAAGACACAGTTCTGAATAGGAAGGTGAGAACTACGTGCAGAGGGGATGTTGAGTGCCTAAGAATTAGACTCAAAGGTTCAAAATGAAGTAGTGCACAATGGATACAGATTGGATAAGTGAGGAAGTTGTATCCTCACTTGATCGATGCTTAAAAACCAACTTTTAGTGGTCCAAAAGATTTTCAGTGGGAAGGCGTGATCCAAAATGGATCCTAAAAACCTTCTAAGTCTTCAATACTTAGAAAATATTGCAAAGGATAAACCTTCAAGAATGGTGGATTACACTATCGAGCAAGAAAAGCACGCAGATCAATGGCCCATATTACATCGCAATATCGCATCGCTGAAACACAATGGAAGACTACTAGGGGCCTGAAGACCATGCGCTATGCAATTGCGATATATCGCATTGCAATGTCACATTGCAGTGATACAAAAGACTGGACCCGATGGGTTTTATGAATGCATATATATATATATATCTATATATATTATATAATATATATATATATAAATATATATATATAATATATATATATAATATAATATATATATAATATTGAGTTCCGGTAAAAAGGGTTTTCTATGTATTTTTTCATTTTCAATAAATAAATGAAATACAAAGGAAATGCACCTGGAGCGATAAAACGGACCCGAAAGGATTATACATGCAGTTTTATCTTACTTGAGTTCCGTAATGAGTGGGATTTCAAGTGGGCCTCAGGCAGTAAGCGGTATTGGACGGTCTCCACCCGATCCCATCCACTGGGCAACACATGGATTGAGAAAACTGCCTTTTCGGGCGAGTAACCTCCGTACGCATAAGTCGCCTGAAATGAATATCAATCGTTGGATCAAAGATCACATAGATCAATGGTGGACATGCGATAGTGACCCAAAGGCGGACTCGATAGGATTATAAGGTGAAATTAATTTTATTTGAAGTTTGATAAGAGGCATTTATGCGGTTTTTTAGCATTTTCTGTGTATTTGTTTGAATAGAGAAACGATATTTTTGGGATTTCAATGCACCAATGGTCCGTTCCATTAAAAAACAAGTGGCCACCATCCATGAATATGTTTAACAATGATTGTTTAATGCTCAAAGGGGATTTGAGTAGATAGAGGCCGTGAGACAGAGAGCCCGAAAGGGAAAACGAACAGACAAGTGTCGATTGGCTTAAAAGCCACTGAGTGACAAAAACAGGAGCAGGCAGTGCTGAGACAAAGAGAAAACATAGATAGAGAGCGAGAGGGAGAGCTTGTGTACTCAAAAAGACTTGGGGGATCCAAGCAAAGCCCTGTTGTTTTATTCCTATTGTGTTGAGACTCCATTTGAGCTCACATTTGTAAAAAATCTACTCTTGAAGACATAATAGAGAGGTCACCACTGAAAGCTAGACCAAGAGACGTAACCCAAGATTTTTGGGTGAACTCCTTGATTATTTACTGTGTTATGCATGTATCTGTTATGCTTTTCTAACTGCTTCATTTTCTATATTATTCACAATCTTTTCAATCCATTGCACTAAGTAATATAGGCAAATACTACACATGAGTTTGTAATACCTTAATATTAGTCTAAGATCTCATTTTTAGATCACTAACCTCCTTGGTGATCCTGCCCTTTCGGATTTTTCATTTGTATCTCTATCCACAAACGCACCCATTGTTGATCATTCCCAGGACACACTAGATGTTAATCTATCATTTGACAATGGAGAGGACCAACATTCTTTGAACATCCACTTGATTTTTCATCTATATTTTCTGGAAACGCAGAGGATGAACATTCTTGCTTCTCATCTACCCCTCTACACGATTCATCAAATCATGAGGATGCCGACCAACATCCTGAGTTTTTTGATCTTGGCTATCGTGAACACTTGTAAGCTCGAAGTGTGTCTGTCTTCATCGGTATATCTTTCATACTTGTTGGTTCATGCAACTGCAATGTTCGCAAACCATTCCTTCACCAACATGGGTTGACCAATGCACCAATGGTTGCATTGGAAGTATCACTTCACGTGAGACAACCCATGCACTGTTCGCTTAGGAGTAGGAGTAGTGTTTTCTTTTGATTTGTTTGCTTGCATGCATGTTTGCCCCTTTCTTTGTGTGTTTTATTTCTTGCTTGTTTGTTTTCTTACCTGCTTTTCATACACATTTTCTTCTGCTTCTTTCTTTGCTTTTCAATTTTTTTGCTTGTTTATGTCCATAGGTTATTTTCACATGCATTGCGTGTGACTCTTGAAACAATATGGATAAAGTACAAGAGGACTTGTACAACTATCAACATTTGGTTATCTGTTTTTTTTCTCTCTTATGTAAGAACTTGTTGTCTTCAGTCCATGATACATCAATGGAAAATACGTACTGTTCGAAGTGAACTTCGGTGAAAACACAAATATTGCATGCTAACTAGTATCACCTACTCTAGTTGGTTGTTTTTGGGTTAATCCTTATCAACTCAGTCAACTAGAGTAAGGTGAGGGAGAAAACCTTAACAAGCACGTCAGAGGTATATATAAACTATTTCTCTGAAGGAACAACCTCTTCTACTCTCAATAAGTTAGTATCCCTCTTCTACCTCTGAAATGAATAAGTGCTATGCAAAGTTATGAAAAGGAAAAATGAAAAAATGAAAAACTGAAAAATTTCGAAAAAAATGAAAAATGAGTAAGGCAAAAGAAGAGAAAGGCTTCCTATGCAGAGATGTGATGCAAGTAACTCCGTCAGGTTATTGACCAGACTCATTGGTAGCGGAGCGATGCTTGTGTTCCTGCGTGACTCCACCGGGGTAATGTCCAGGCCTGCTAGCAGTGGAGCAACACCAGAAATGAAACTAAAACTCTGTCGACTATACTGCTTGTGCACCAATATACCCCTCATCCCCCAATTGAAACAACTGTGTTGGCTTGGCTTGGAATGTGTGTCGACCAACGAAGGGCTAGGTAGATGCTACATATTACAATCAAGAAAGTGTGGAAACCAAGATGACCAGAGAACCAAACAATACTTTCGGAGGTGTTAGACTTGCTTTTCATGAACAAGGTCCATTCAAAGAGCTAGAGTTCTACCAGTCTGTTGCCAAGTGTTGTAGCAGCTACAACCACCCTCCAAAATTTTTCCTTAGCTTTGTTTTGGAGCCTTCCTAATGACCATCCTCAGCATCATGTCTTGCACTGTCAAGCACATCAAATTCAACTATTTCATAGAGTCTTGTCAACCTATGCATGCAAGTTTGTTCCACCCCCTTCATAGGTTGCTTTCCAGATTTAGTTTCAGTTGTTGGTTGAGAAGATCCCTCTGGGAATTGTGCAATTCTAGAGGGGAATCGTCCTTCCCTCCAGAAATTTCGCAAACCCATCTGGACACCGAGCTGGGTTCTAGAATTGTGCAATTCTTCCTTACAGTCTTCCTCTAAAAAATTGCGCAATTCATCCCAAGACAACTGCTCAGCCTAGAAATTGCGTAATTCTAGGAACCAATCACCTACTGCTCCTACAAATTTCATAATCCCTTTGGGATAACCAGCCCAGTAGCTAGAAGAAATTGCACAAATCTAGCCAGGTAGCCTGCTAGGCTTAGAAATTGCGTAATGCAGTCATATAGGCTTCCTTGAGAAAATTGTGCAGTCTAACCCAGGACAGTGGCTCAGCCCAAAAATTTTGTAATCCTGGGAGACAGTCACCTATTCCTCCCATAAATCACGCAATCCCTCTAGGACAACCATCTCTGCTCAGCCTAGACACTACGCAGATTTCCATCCCAGGCTCGCAGACCGATGCATGTACCTTCAGGTTGACTGATTCCCTTTGGGACTGAGAAAAACTTATTTGCGTGCATGGAATAATTTTCCCAAGGAAACATGCAAAGGAATCCTTTGATTTAGGGATCTATTTTTAGCAGTTGGAGGTTACATGCAAGGATCATTTCAGAAACCTCCCACCAAGTATCACTTTTCTTAGATTTGTGCCATGTGCATCACAACCTCGATTTTATCAAAACTCATTTTCCGGACACTCCAGAGCTCATTCCTCACATTTATATTGTAGCTCTTACATCCCACATCACATCTAGGATTCATTGACACATTCAACTAAGCTATTTCGGGGTAAGCCCACTTTGCATGTCTTGTGTTGCGTTTATGTCGCTTTTTGTGTTTCGGTTTGTGTGAATACTGTCTTATTGATTTATGTGAATGCTTATTTTGTTTACATGCATGTTAGCTTGTAAAAGTGTTGTTTCAGTTTTAATTTGCATCTCACTGCTGTCATGTGCATCACACTGTTTTTGGTCGAGGGTCGTCATCGCAGTGACCCACTTCACTCGCATGCATGTTGTCCTATTCTCTAAATCTTGTACTCACTATTTTCATGAGCGATCATTCACTCTTATTTTCACTCAGCCTCACCATGCATTCAAACTTCTCATGTTTTTAGTCACCCATCGACAGATCTGGGCTGCCTCGGCTCGAACCTTGCCCTGCCCAGCTAGCATTACGCATTTCTGGAAGTGAAGGCTCTACCTTGCCTCCAAAAATTGTGCAAGTCTAGCCCAACACTAACCTCCAGGCTTGCATTGTGCAATTCTTGGAGGCAGTGCCTTGCTGGCCCCAGAAATTGCACAATGTAGTTTGCTGGTTGCAAGTCACTACTGACTGAAATTGTGCATTGCACAGTTTCAGTCCTTAGCAGGCTAGGATCGACTATCCATTGCACAGTTCTGGTAGTCAGTCAACCTCCTAGCATCCCAGATTGTGTTTCCCATAGTCTTGGCAGTCAGTCTCCCAACCTCTAGGTGAAAATTGCACAATCTTCACGAACAATCACACAGGTATGTTGCATGTCAGCCCTCTATTTTGTTTTGGTTTTTGACGGACATATTGCTTTCCATGTGTGTTGTTATGTCTCTGAGTATCACAGGTGTCATCCACCTCCCATCAGCACAAGTATCATGGCCTTCAAGGGAGCAAATTCAAAGGACACCGTTGAGAGCGCAACTGGGGATGCAGTCGATCAAGTGTCTATGAACTTGTCTATCCACGAAGACATCAAGTTGTTCATGGACAAGGATATCGAGATGAATGGAAACGGTATCACAGCGAGCAGCGCCATCAGCAGCAACAGAAGGCAGCACACCTACATGCAACGAATGCAAGAGGAAGGTTGTTAACACCATAGAGGTGAAGCAAAGATGCAAGTTCAAAGCAGATCCACTCGTGATGAAAGTAGCTTTGGAGATTGAGGCTATGAGGTGATGGTGCGACAAGAAGATCGCATGAGGGAAGAGAAATGAAAAGAGAAAGAGTTACAGTTCATGAAGAAACAACTCAAGCAAGAACAAGAGCTGTACAGATGAGAGAATGAGTTGCAGCAGGAACAGGTACAACAAGGGGTGCAACATGTACGGATGGATGAAACTGTGCCCATACAAGTTATAGATCCATTCTAGCAATTGGCATGGAGCAGACAAGGTGAGTAGCGTTGACGATCGCATGCAAGGGAATTCAGCAACATGCATGTCATTGTGTGCACACATGCGATCCCACCCATTTGGTATGTTCATCGAGACGAAGAGAAGAACTAAGTCTGACAGGGGCTAAACATGCAGTTTGACAGTTGATGCTCATGACTACCAACACACACTTGAGTATCGACATAGACACTATGCATCAGTGTGTTTTCAGTTCGACCGCACCCAAGACGACCATGTACATGCTATCAGATGAGTTGGACAAAGGAGTCGTATTAGTGCACCCGAATGCAATAGAGGCAAGAGTTCGCTTTCAGCAGGATGTCACCATTGAGCATGCGTAAACCACCATGGACCACCAAGCTTGGCATCAGTCTGCCACAAATGACCACCATGAAGATGTCGAAGGGTTGGTTGTGTTATGAAACCAGCTCAAGAAAAGATAGAAAAGATAGATCAACGCCTTAGAATTCAGCCTCTTCGAGGGGGAAACCTCCTTTACATTACATAAATGAACAATTCTTGGATGATTCAAATGACAAAACCTCCTTTCTATATATAGGAGTCTAAGGAGTCACAATATAAACTAGCCGACCTAACAATAATAATATAAAGCCACAAAAAATACAATAGAGGGATTCTATGGGGCACAGTAATAACAATATGGGGGCAATAGGGGCACAACAATATTAATAAGGGGTATAACTACAATAGTAATGGGGTAATCACTAGTATTATAGGGACCCAACATGCCCCTTGCCTTCAAAAAAGTGTTGTCCTCAACGCTTGAGTAGTTCTGGATACTTCTGCATAAAATTCTCATCCTCCCATGTGGAATCTTCAGCAGATAAGTTCTTCCACTTG
>APFE031453386.1:0-21768 GCA_000404065.3 Pinus taeda
AATTAAAAAAAACAAACAAACAAAAATAATTAACTTTTAAATTTGAATTAAAAAAATAAACAAACAAAAATAATTAACTTTTAAATTTAAAAAAATGTAAGGTAAAATATTAAAAGTTAAATTTAAAAAAAAAACACTTAATTTCTTGTGAGGTAAAAGATTGGAAATTTCAAACTTAGTAAGACTGAATTGTTGATGGCAAAGTTAAAAGTTAAAATTTAAAATAGCATTGATTTGCTTTTAAAGTGAAAAATTGGAATCAAAGTAAAACATAAAATATAGAACCCAATTCTATCTAAATTGTATTTTGAAATTGACATATAGTAACCTTGTTATAATAAATAATTTAGAACATACCTTCAATGTGGAAGAACAATAAATTCAATCAAATATACTTGACATATAACCCTTAAGCTAGTTGGGCATACAACCCTTTCTTCTCATTAACATTATGAACTTCTTGAATATGGATCGTAGACTTCATTAAGAGTATTTAGATTTCTCTTTCTGATATCTTTATATTTTGGTGTATGATGTGAATGGAGATAGTTTGTTCTCTATATTTAAGTTGAACATGACAACAAAATTGATCAATTTAAAGGGTTTAGTTGATACCAATTAGTTAATCTTTGAATAGAATATGTAATGAAACAACAATTTACATGACAATTAGTATACTTTTGTGTGAGATTTTGAAGGATAAAACAAAGGTGACTACTCTAGTATAACTAAAATGGCATCAGAAGCTTACAAAATCCAAAAAAAATTGAAGGGAACATAAATTATTTTTCTACTTCAAATTATATTCTTGTTTAAAAAAATTATAATGTTTAAGATGGACCAACTAATCTCCAAAATTTGTTGTTCTTAAGCATTACTATGGAGGTCTAAATCACTTATTTTTTTGTATAAGCTAGAAATGATTTCTTATCTTGAATTTATTCCTAGACATGTCTATATGGAAACAATCCTTCCAATTATCGTTATCTTTCATAACCAAATCCTAATTCAAATTATCAAAGAAAGTATATTATTACATGGTCTATTAACAAAATATAAAATGTTGTGCATAATATTTTTATGCATGATATTCTCTATACATGTAGACTTAGATGTCTGTAATCATACCCTTATTTTCGGAAACCTAGTCTCTTAGACCTAATCCTCTTCCAATAACCCCACCAAAGAAAATTAAACAAACTTTGCACATCATATCTAGCATAAAACCCTAATCTATCTAGCCCTTTTGGTTGTGATCCTTTGGAGAGAGCCCTCTCCAGCTTGGTAGGGCTATCTACCAATTCAAAAGACTGGTCTATGGTTACCTCAGCTAGACTCTTCCTTAGCCTTAGAGATCGAGACGAGTGATAACACCCCCGAGGAACCTAGTAGAGACATTGGGCCTAGGTATGTTAAGAATATTTATTTATACATTTTTATTCCTAATCCTTGGTTTTTTCCGTGTTATTCTCTTGTAGAAATTTTAGGCCTCAACATGGCTCTTCCACTAGAAGATCTTGGCAAGGATAGGGGGTTGTGTTTGGGTTTCTCTTGTAGAAATTTTAGGCCTCAACATGGTTCTTCCACTAGAAGATCTTGGCAAGGATAGGGGGTTGTGTTTGGGTTTCTCCACTCTTGTTGAACCATTTGAGTGTGGCATAGGCCTCTCATTTTTTGTTGTTGTTTTCTATGCCTAGAGAAAGTGCTAATGTGTAGCGAGGAGCATATTACTATGAAGGCATAGGTTATTCTGGAGCTGAAATTTGACTTGAGAGCGCAACCAATCATTAGAGGGATTTGAAAACTTAACCAATTCAAGAAGAGATCACTTAGGTAGAAAAGGAAACTTTCCGATGAGGGACATAATCCTAAAAAACACCGAGGTGTTTGCTAATATGGAAGGTTCGATTGTTCATGTTGGTCATACAAGTGGCGTGCTTGCAAGAACTTAATGGAAAATGCGGCCTCCTCGTGGTCCCGGGTGCACTCCTAGGAGTAAACATCCAACCCAGTAAAGGATATTGATCCCCGGAAATATGCATGCATGCCTATCTGCACTTGTTTGGTTAGGTTTCCAAACAAAAAATTATTACATCTCCCAAAAATTAAGCAAAACAAATCAAGAGGGAAAGGAGAGAATGCTCGTGGTATTGGAATGTCAAGAAAATACACAAGCCTCCTGTATAATATATGACAATCATTAATCGTTTGAAAGGCTAGAAAATGGAAAGAAGACTATTGAATACTTAAATGTGGGTTGTTCTCTTCAAATTAATTTCAATACCATGATATAAGGGCCAGTGAAATAAAGAGCTCATTTAGAATCAAACGAGAAGGTAGAAATGGGTACCATAAATCCCTGTCCTTGAAAATTGGGGTAAATGGAAATTAGTATCTCCTTCATTGAAATAAGGTTATGCTAACCTCCATACCTATTTTTCTTATAAAATAATCTTTGGGCTACTATTAATAATGCAATATGATACAAAACCGTTTTCCATTAAGAATTCGAAACCCTCTAATTTAGACAAAGGGCTAAATTTCATCGGTAAAATTTTCCACTAAGATTATTTTTTGCTGAAATATGCATGAAAAAAATATTATTATAAATAATCACAATATAGCCTATAATAAAGTTATAATTTGGTTAATTTCTTCTTCTTTTTTTAATCTAGGAAATGTGATAGGTTCTATGTGTTACACGTTTTGATGATTGTCATGGATTAAATTTTATTTGCATTTAAATCCATTTAATTTATATGGCTTCCCTAGTTTGTTAATTTAGTGTTAATATTTTCTTTTAACTTAAATTGAAAATAAATTCCAAATTAGATATGTCGATAATTGTGCTAATCGGAAGAATATATCTTTCATAGTTCTAATTTAGTTAATTTCTATGTTTTTTTTAATATATGAAATGTGATAGGAATATTGGGGTAACCATTTTGATGGTTATCATGCATTGAATTTTATATTTAGTTTGATCCATTTAATTTATATGCCTTCGCTAGAATTTCTTAATTTAATTTTAATGTTTTCTTTTAACTTAAATTCAAAATGAATTCAAATATATATATGCCTATAATTATGGTAATCGTAAGAATAGATCTTCCATAATTATAATTTATTTTTTAGGTTCATCATAGATATTTGAACCCCATGGAATATGTTGTAATATTCATGGTAATATTCACATATAAATCATAAGATTTTTGAACCCATGGAATGTGTTCGAATATTCATGGTAATATTGACATGTCAATCATAAGATTTATGAACCCATGGAATATGTTGGAATATTCATGGTAATATTGAAATATCAATGATAATATTTATTTTCAAGTTAAATATACTCTATTAATTAAACTATTTTACATTAATTAATTTAAGAAGATGGCATATCAACACATCATATTGGGCATGTGGTATTTCTAATCCGTGGTAATGTAAGAAGAACTATTTCCAATTAAAGGATTCCCATAATAATAGTGGGGGTGAATCTACATCGATAAACATATTTTTATATATTATATAACTCCAATAATAATAATAATAATAATAGGAGTGCACCAAGGATTAGGAGGAGTTCCCATTTACCATTAAATTCTCTCAAGAACACCCCTTGTATGACCAACATCAATAATCCAATCTACAACCTCAGCAAACACCTACGTGGTCATGTGGTCATGTGGGCGCCACGAGTCTCAAGGTGAGGCTAACCGCATGGCCTTCCCACTAGGCCCTTAAATGTTGATGTCGAGATCTACCAATTTTCCTTCATGTGTTATCTTAGGTTGTGCAAACAATCTACCAACAACTTATGTGTCCATAAGACATTAAAAAAGGGAGGTGAATATAAATTGTGCTATCGTATCCATGAATATTTGAATTATTATTTTTGAACTCCAATTTGGGAGTAGAGTGTAATACGATATATCAAATAATCACGAACACTCTCCAACTTCTAGTATACGATCCAATATTTTAATAGTTATACAAATATGACTCGTTTTGGGTATTGAAAGGAAGTTAAAGGGAAACAATGCTTTTTGCTAAAATTTAGGAAGAATGATTTGTCATTCATCGAATTTCATACATGAAATGTTGCAATCGAACAATTTTTTTGTAATAGGGGTATTCTTGGAAGCTAGATTTACTTTTACAATAAAAACAATACCTTCACCAAGTCAAATTTACATTCTTTCTCCCACGATTGGGATGAGAGATGGGAAGATGACATGGGAACGCATTGTGGAGGGGAATTGATTGCAGTGCTAGCCTCCCAACATTCCCATAATAAAATAGGATGCAGGGGAGGCATGCAGATGGGACAGGCGCCCGAGGAATAGAGCTAACAAGGGAGCGTGGGAAGAAATAGCAGAAATCGGTGGCGCCAGATTGATTAGACGTGGGAAATTTGATAGAAGGAAAACAGGAGAGGAGAGGGTAATGAGGTTGGTCGCAAAGAAGCGAAGGAGGAAGACAACGAGAGTGAAGGACAAGTTGGTTTCAGTAGAGGCGATGCACAGGTCCGGGTATGTTTTCGTAAAGCTGAATACTGTAATTTGCTTAATTATTAACAGTCTGATGAAAGAAGAGGGAGAGATAGGATTAGCAGATAAAGGGAGAATTATATCAGAGGGGGTTAAATCCTTTAAATATGGTAGTAAGGAGGAGGAAGGAGGGTCGAAGGAAAATTCAGGGGAAGGGGACAGAATGGGAGGAAACCAAGGCAACCAGGGCAAAACCCCTCTAGATTTCTACAATGGAGAGGATCAGGGATCGCCTGAGGAGGACAAAGAAACAATATGGGAAATGGGGAAGACAATAAAGGTTACCTAATTATCTGGGACAAGGGGAGGAAGGATTGAGAGCAGTCTGACCAGAGGGAGAAATGTTTTGTGTTGAAGGCCAATTTAGGGGAATGGGTACTCAGGAGAGGACAACAAAGTTAATGGTAGAGAATCTAAGATTCTGTGTTGGACAGGATACACAGGTGACAGTAAGAGGCAAAATGGTGCGGACGGGATAGGGAAGGGGCGTGGTGGAAGGGGCTAGTCTAACCAACCTAGCCACAACAATAATACAACCTATTCGATGGCCCCACAAAGACGCAGCCAAAGAAAAATGAGGAAAACCATCCAGGAGGTGGAAACGGTATATAAAGAAGGCACAGTTGAGGACATATGTAGACTAATTAAGGAGATGGAGGAAAATGTAATGGAGGATGACTCAAAGCCAGAAATGGAAGAGTGGGGGGGTCTCATCCCAAACCCAGCTAACACGAGAGGTCGCATGACCCGATATAAATAGGCCTTGCACGCTTACTAGGTGTTGAAACACCTACTAGCAAGGGCGCTGGAGCAAGTTGCAGGAGAAATGGCAGAACTGGCCCAAGGCATGCCTAACATGAAAAAAGAAATGAAGAACCTGCAAATCACGATGATTATGCAAGATAGTAAGCTGGACAAAATCTAGCAACAGTTGAAGCAACTCATTCTAGCACATCGAGCAAAGGTGATACCACTCGAGGGTTGTGAAGAATGACCCTTAAGCCGAGCTATTGCCTCCATGGCTAGATTTTGAGGACAATATTTCATCCTTTTTTCCTGTTTTCATGACTAGTAGATATTTTTTTAGTTTTTTCTATTGTTTAGTATACTTAGTATGGATTAATAAACTTACCCATTTTTGTTATTGGATGGCATATTTTAATTTGAGGTGGCGAACAAACTTAGTTTCCCATTTGGGCGAGTTGAGGCCACCAAAACGATGTATATGGCTTAACCTAGATTTATATAAATAGAAAAAGAAAGGCACTACCTCATCTTACAAAAAAAAAATTACATTCTTTCTGGAAATTATTTGACCAATAGGAAACTAAAGATCTTCAATTCCACAGATGATCAACTGATCACAATTTTTCTCAAAAATGAAAGTGTTGAGAAATTCTTAAATATAGCATCAAATTGAAGTGCTTGTTGTTCTCAATCCAATGACATTCATTTTACCTCAGTCTGAAACCATATGCTCATGTTATCATGTGCTCATTGTTTGGCCCAAGAATTAAAATTCCAGTAGGTCCGCTGACTAGTCAGTTGACTAGGTTGATCATATAGTGAGTTAGCAGAGTGACTGTGTAGGGTATGAGCTAATGATAGCTTGCTATGTGTCATCCTCTAGTTCGTTTATTTTTGGCACATTTGATTGGTTTGTGCTAGTTTTATGTAGACCAATAATTGGGTGTCGTGTGGCCCAGTCATGGGCTTCCCCATGGAACCCTAGGGTCAGTTAAAATTTTAGTATGGGTCTGAGTGAGGTCTGAGGGATTTAAACCCCTGACCTCCCACTTCATAATGGAGCACTTCACCAAAATGCCACATGGTAGTCCTTAACATAGCATAGACCGAACTATTATATAATGTTTAAGTTTAGAGCTTTAGGAGGGAGGGGTTGGGCTACCAGCATTGAACCTTGGTCATATTCGGTGCCATATCCCTAAGAAACAATGGTGGAGAGGGACGCAAAAATGTTATAAACCCCAAACCCCAAACCGTAAACCACAAACCTTGATAATTTTATGTCATTTTAAAGAGTGTATTCTAACCTTTTTTAAAGTGTTTATTAAAAGCATTCACAAAAGTGTTATAAATCCTAAACCTTAAACATTTTATAAAATTTTAACAAGTGTTTCGTATATTTTATTTATGTGTTTGCGAGAAGCATTTAATGAGGTGTCATATACCCAAACCCAAAATGCTATATCCTAAACCCCAAAACCTAAACCCTAAAATTTTTATAACCTTTTAAGAACGGTTTTGTAACTTTTATTTAAGTGTTTATTAAAGAATTTAGTAAGGTGTTATAAACCCTAAAACCTAATCCCTAAACATTAAACTACAAACCCTGCCTCCTAAACCCTAAACCCTATGCATTTTAAAACATTTATAAAGGGTTTTGTAACTTTTTCTTAAGTGTTTATTAAAAGAACATACTAAAGTATTATAAACCCTAAACGCTAGACCCTCAAACCTCAACCCTAAACCCTATACCCTCAGCATTTTATAACATTTTAAAAATAATTTTGTAACTTCTATTTAAGTGTTTATTAAAAGAATTTACTAAAGTGTTATAAGCATTAAACCCTAAACCCTAAACCCCAAATCCTATACAATAAATCCTATACCAATTTTAAAAATAATTTTGGAACTTTTTTTAAGTGTTTATTAAAAGCATTTACTAAGGTGTTATAAACCCTAGAACATAAACCCTACGAACTGTATAACATTTTAACAATCGTTTTGTTACTTTTTTATGTTGTTTATTAAAAGCATTTACCAAAGTGTTATATACTCTAAACACTAAACCCTAAGCCCTAAACCTTGAATACTAAGAATTTTATAACATTTTAAACCCTAAAACTTGATCCGTAAAGCCTAAACCCTCTTCATTTCATAACGTTTTAAACCCTAAATCCTTAACCCTTAACCGTAAGTATTTTATAACATTTTAATAAGTGTTTTAATTTTTTTTTAAGTTTCTATTAAAATATTTTGCTATGGTATTTTAAAAGCTAAACCAGAAACCCTAAAACCTAAACCCTAAACTCTAAGCATTTTATAACATTTTAAACCCTAAACACTAAGCATTTTATAGCATTTTATAAATTGTCTTGTAACTTTTTTTAAGTGTTTATTAAATTAGTTCATTAAAGTCTTATAAATCCTAAACCTAAACCATAAAACCTAAACCCTAAACCCTAAATATTAAACCGTAAACACTAAATCCTAAACCCTAAGCATCTTATAACATTTTATGAAGACTTTTGTAACTTTCCTTTTAAGTGTTTATTAAAAGTATTTACTAATGTGTTATAAACAATAAACTATAAAACATAAACATTTTATAACATTTTAACAAGCATATTATAACTTTTTCTAAGTTTTAATTAGAATCATTTACTAAATTGTTATAAACCCTAAACCCTAAACACTAAACCCTCAAAAGTTTGTAACATTATAAAAATCCTTTTGTAACTCTTTTTAAGTGTTTGCAAAAATCATTTACTGAGGTGTTATAAACTCTAACCATAAACCCTAAACCCTAAGCATTTTATAACATTTTAAACCCTAAACCCTAAACAATGAGCATTTAAGAACATTTTAACAAGATTTTTGTAGCTTCTTTTAAATGTTTATTAAAAGAATTTACTAAACTTTAATAAACTCTAAAACCTACTCATTTTATAACATTTTAAACCCAAAACCCTAAACCCTAAACTCTAATCCACAATTATTTTATAACATTTTAGCAAGCATTTTGTTACTTTTTCATAAGTATTTCTTAAAAGAATTTACTGAAGTGTTATAAACTGTAAACCCTAAATGCTAAGCATTTTATAACATTTTCTAAAGTGTTTTGTAACCTTTTTTAAATGTTTATTAAAAGTGTTTACTAAAGCGTAATAAACCCTAAACCCTAACCATTTTATAAAATTTTAACAAGTGTTTCATATATTTTATTTAAGTGTTTATTAAAAGAATTTACTGAATTTTTATAAACCCAAAACCCAAAAACCAAAACCATAAATGCTAAACCCCAAACCCCAAACTCAAAACCCCAAACCCTAAACCCTAAGCATTTTATAACCTTTTCAAAACATTTTTGTAACTTTTATTTAAGTGTTTATTAAAATAATTTACAAAAGTGTTATTGAACCTAAACCCTAATCCTTAAACCTTAAACCCCAAACCTTACATCCTAAACACTAAACTCTAATAATTTTATGAATTTTTAAAAAGTTTTTTGTAATTTTTTTTAAGTGTTTATTAAAATAACTTACTAAAGTGTTATAATCCCTAAACTGTAGACCCTCAACCCTAGACCCTCAACCCTAAACCCCAAACCCTAAACCCTAAACCCTAAGCATTTTATAACGTTTACTAAAGTGTTATAAACTAAACCCTGAACCCCAAACCCTAAACCCTAACCTAAATCCCAAACCCTAAACCTTAAGCGTTTTATAACATTTTAACAAGTGTATTGTAACTTTTATTTAAGTGTTTATTAAAATCATTTACTAAAGTTCTATAAACCCTAAACTCTAAACACTAAACCCTAAGCACTAAATCCTAAGATTTTTCTAAACTTTTAACCAGTATTATGAACCCTAAACCCTAATCATTTTATCATATTTTAAAACCTAAACCCAATGCATTTTATAACATTTTAAAAATTGTTTTGTAACATTTATTTTAGTGTTTATTAAAAAATTTAATAAAGTGTTATAAACCCTATACCCTAAATAAAAAAGCCTATATCCTAAACTCTAGAAAAAAAGCATTTTATAACATTTTAGAAAATGATTTGTAACATTTATTTAAGTGTTATTTATAAGAATTTACTAAGTGTTACACACCCTAAACCATTAATCCTAAACACTAATCCCTAAACCGCAAACCCTAAACCCTAAGTATTTTATAAGTTTTTAAAAAGGGTTTTGTAGCTTTTATTTAAGTTTTTATTGAAAGAATTTAATAAAGTATTATAAAAACTAATCTCTAAACCCTAAAACCCAAACCATCAACCCTAAATTGTAAACCCTAAACCCTAAAGCCTCAAATGTAAGTATTTTATAACATTTTAAAAAGTGCTATGTAATAAAACCTAAACTCTGAAACATAAACTATAAAACCTAAACTCTAAAAACTAAACCCCAAATACTAAACCCTAGGCACTTTATGACATTTTAAAAAGCGTTTTGCAACTTTTATTAACTGTTTATTAAAATCATTTACTAAATTGTCATAAACCCTAAACCATAAAGCATAAACTCTAAAATACAAACCCCAAACCACAAATCCTAACACCTAAACCCTAAATGCTAAGAATATTATAATATTTGAAAAAGCATTTTGTAACTTTTAATTAAGCGTTTATTAAAAGCATTTACTAAACTGTTATAAATCTAAACTGTAAACCCTAATCATTTTAGAAAAATTTAGAAAGCTTTTTGTAACTTTTATATAATATTTTATTAAAACCATTTACTAAAGTGCTATAAACCTTAAACTCTAAACCCTATACACTAAGGATTTTATAATATTTTAAACCCTAAATGTGAAACCCTAAGCATTTTATAACATTTTAAGTAAAATTTTGTAAAAAAAATTAAGTGCTTATTTAAATCATTTAGCAAAGTCTTATAAACCTTAAACCCTAATCATTTTATCATATTTTAAACCCTAAACCCTCAACACTAAACCCAAAGAATTTTATAACATTTTAAAAATCGATTTGTAACATTTATTTAAGTGTTTATTAAAATCAGTTAATAAAGTGTTATAAACCCTAAACCCTAAATCCCAAAGCCTATACCCTAAGCACTAAAACCAAAGGAGTTTATAACTTTATAAAGAGTGTTTTGTAACTTTTATTTAAGTGTTTATTAAAATAATTTACAAAAATGTTACAAACCCTAAACCCTCAACCTTAAACACTAAACCCTAAACCTCAAACCCTAAATCCGAAACCGTAAACCCTAAGCATTTTATGACATTTGAAAAAGGGTTTTGTATATTTATTTAAGTTTTTATTGAAATCATTTAATAAAGTGTTATTAAAACTAACGTCTACACCCTAAAACCCAAACCGTAAACCCTAAACACTAAACCCTAAAGCCTAAAACATAGGTATTTTATAACATTTCTTAAAGTGTTCTCTAACATTTATTTAAGTGTCTATTGAAAGCATTTAATGAAGTGCTATAAACCATAAATTTTAAAACCTAAACTCTAAACCCTAAACCCCAAAACCTAAATGCTAAGCATTTTATAACATAAATCGTAAAATCCAAACAACAAACCCCAAATCCGAAACCCTAAACCCTAAATGCTAAGTATTTTATAACATTTTTAAAAGAATTTTGTAACTCTTATTTAAGTGTTTATTAAAATCATTTACTAAAGTGTTATAAACCCTAAACCCTAAAACCTAAGAATTTTACAACATTTTAAAAATCATTTTGTAACTTTTATTTAAGTGTTTATTAAGGGAATTTACTAAACTGTTATAAACCTTAAACCTGAAACCCTAAACTCTAAACCCTAAGCATTTTATAACATTTTACAAAGAATTTTGTAACTTTTATTTAAGTGTTTATTAAAGGAATTTACTAATGTGTTTTAAATCCTAAACCCTAAACCGTCAACCCTATACCCTAAACCCTAATCATCAAATCTTAAACCAGAAACCCTAAACGCTAAACATTTTATAGCATTTCAAACAATGTTTTGTAAATTTTATTTAAGTGTTTATTAAAATAATTTACTAAAGTTTTATAAACCTTAAACAATAAACCTGAAACCCCAAACCCTAAATCCCCAAACTCTAAACCCTAAACCCTCAACCTTAAACCCCAAACCCTAAATGTTAAACCCTAAATCCTAAACCCCAAACCCTTAAACCCTAAATCATGAAACCTAAATGTTAAGGATTTTATAACATTTTAAAAATCATTTTGTAAACCATCAACCCTAAACTCTAAACCGTAAACCCTAAACCCTAAATCCCAAACCCTAAACCCCGAACCCTAAACTCTAAACCCTAAACACTAATAATTGTATAACACATCTAAAAACATTTTGTAACTTTTATTTAAGTGTTTATCAAAGTATTAATAAAGTTTTATAAACCCTAAATACTAATCCCTAATCCCCAAACACTAAACCTTAGACCCTGAGAATTTTATAACATTTTAAAAAACCTAAACACTAAAACCTAAATGAGAAACCTTAAATCCTAAACTCCCAACTGTAAACCCCAAACTGTAAACTGTAAACACTAAACCCTAAGAATTTTACAACAATTTAAAAAGTGTTTTGTAAATTTTATTACTACTACTAATTTACTACTACTACAATCCCTAATAAACCCTAGACCCTAAACCCAAACCCCAAACCCTATTGCCTAATGCTTAAAGGCTAAAGCCTAGACACTAAAAGAACTAAATTCTTATAAACAATAAACACTAAAACCAAAAACCTAAATGGTAAACCCTAAACCCTAAACCGTAACCTATTTATAACATTTTATAAAGTGTTTTGTAACTTTGACTTAAGTGCTTATTAAAGAATTTACTAAAGTGTTATAAACCCTAAACCATAAACCTATAATGATTTTATAACCATTTTAGAAGGGTTTTGTGACTTTTATTTAACTGTTTATTAAAATCATTTACTAAAGTGTTATAAACACTAAACCATAAACCCTAAAATCCAAACCATGAATCAATAACGTTAAACCCTAAGCATTTTATAACATTTTCAAAATGGTTTTGTAACTTTTATTTAAGTATTTATTAAAATATTTTTTTAAAGCATTATAAACCATAAACCCTAAACCCTAAAACCCACACCCCAAACCCTAAACCCTAAGAATTTTACAACATTTTAAAACCCAAACCTGAAACCCTAAACCCTAAACCCTAGGTGCTTTAAAAATTTTTAACAAGTGTTTTGTAACATTTTTGTCAAGTGTTATAAACCCTAAAACTTAGGCATTTTATTACATTTTATCAAGTGTCTTGTAACTTTTAAAAGCCATAAACTGTAAACCCTAAGAATTTTATAACATTTTTAACCATAAATGCTAAATCCTATATCCTAAGAAATTTATTACATTTTAGCAAGTGTTTTGTAACTTTTTCTATTTTTCTTATTAAAGGAATTTACTAAAGTTTTATAAACCATAAACCCTAAGCATTTTCTCACATTTTAAACCCTCACCCCTAAACCCTAAGTAATTTATAAGATTTTAAATCCTAAACCCTAAACACTAAGAATTTTATAACATTTTTATAAGTTCTTTGTAACTTTTTTTAAGTATTTATTAAAATATTTTACTAAGTGTTTTAAACCCTAAAAGATAAATCCTAAACCCTAAGTATTTTATAAGATTTTAAGCCCTAAATTCTAAGCATTAAATAACATTTTAAAAAGTGTTTTGAAACATTAAACCCTAAACACTAAACTCTAAGCATTTTATTGCATTTTCAACCCTCACCCCTAAAACCTCAAACGTAAACCCTAAGCATTTTATGACACTACTAAAGAGTTATAACCCTAAAGCATTTTATGACATTTTAAACCATAAATGCTAAGCACTTTATAACAGTTTAAGATCTCAACCCTAAACCCTAAGTATTTTATAACATTTTAAAACCTAAATGCTAAACCATAAGCGTTTTATAACATTTTAAAAAGTGTTTTATACCTTTTTTTAAGTAGTTATTAAAATATTCTACTAAAGTGTTTTTAAAATGTAAACACTAAACAATAGTCGTTTTATAACAAAATAAAATGTGTTTTTTAACCTTTTTTATATATTTATTAAAAGCATTTTGTAAAATTTTAAACCTTAAATGATAAGAATTTTATAACATTTAAGCCCTAAACAGTAAACATTATGCATTATATAACATTTTAACAAACATTTTGTAACTTTTATTAAGTGTTTATTAATAGAATTTACTAAATTTTTACAAACCCTAAACCCTAATCATTTCAAAATCTTTTAGACCCCAAACCATAAACCCTAAACACTAAACCAAAATAATTTTATAGAATTTTAAAAATCATTTTTGTAACTTTTATTTAAGTTTTTATTAAAAGCATTTACTAAAGTGTTATAAGCCCTAAACCCTAAATACCAAAGCATGTGCCCTTAATACTGAACCCTATGAATTTTACAACATTTCAAAAAGAATTTTGTAACTTTTATTTTGGTGTTTATTAAAATTATAATTTTTTAAACAAGAATATATTTTGAAGTAGAAAATAATCTATGTTCCCTTCAAATTTTTTTGGATTTTGTAAGCTTCTGATGCCATTTTAGTTATACTGGAGTAGTCACCTTTGTTTTATCCTACAAATATCACACAAAATTATACTAATAGTCATGTAAATTGTTGTTCCATTACATATTATATTCAAAGTTTAACTAATTGGAATCAACTAAACCCTTTAAATTGATAAATTTGGTTGTCATATTCAACTTAAAGATAGAGAACAAAGTATATCCATTCACAACATACACCAAAATATAAAGATGTCAAAAAGAGAAATTTAAATACTCTTACTAAAGTCTACGATCCATTTTCAAGAAGTTCATAATGTTATTGAGAAGAAAGGGTTGTATGCCCAACTAGCTTATATGGTTATATGTCAAGTAGATTTGATTGAATTTATTGTTCTTCCACATTCAAGGTATGTTCTAAATTATTTATTATAACAAGGTTACTATATGTCAATTTCAAACTACAATTTAGATAGAAATGGGTTCTATATTTTTCGTTTTACTTTATTCCAATTTTTTACTTTAAAAGCAAATCAATGTTATTTTAAATTTTAACTTATAATTTTTCCATCAACAATTCGGTCTTACTAACCTTGAAATTTCCAATCTTTTACCTCACAAGAAATTAAGTGTTTTTTTTTTAAATCTAACTTTCAATTTTTTACTTTGCATTTTTTTTAAATTTAAAAGTTAATTATTTTTGTTTGTTTGTTTTTTTTAATTCAAAATTAAAAGTTAATTATTTTCATTTGTTTTTTTTTAAATTTAACTTTTAATTTTTACTCTACATTTTTTAAAATTTAAAAGTTAATTATTTTTGTTTGTTTGTTTTTTTTTAATTCAAAGTTAAAAGTTAATTATTTTTGTTCCTTTATTTTCTTAATTCAAAGTTACCTGTTGTTTTTTTGGTGTAACTTTCAAGAACGAAATTAATATTAAGTGTTCTAAATTTAGATAACTTTTTGCTTTTAGGCTATTGTAATTAATATTTGTTGAATTCAACTCTAACATTTAGGTAAGAGCTAGTGGAGAAATTTGAGCCGTGGATTTGACCATCGCAACTTTTTTGGTTTTGTTTTTGGCATTTTCAATAATGTATTTAATATTCAGCTTTCTAAATTTAGGGTAACGTTTTGCTTTTTTTGTGTTGTTGTAATTAATATCTATTTAACTCAACCCTAACATCTAGTTAAGAGCTCGTAGTCTTTCCTCATCGTTCAAGGCGGATTTCACAACACAATCTCTTCAACTGTAGCATTTAGTTAATCTAGAATTCATAGTCATTTCTTCATCGTTAAGGCCAGATTTCAAAATAACAATCTCTCCCAATTGTTCCAATGTGTGCCCATTAAAAAAAATAAGTCAAACAGAATATACGAAGGTCGTGTTCGATCCACAATGTTGTTGCCTCTGTGTGTTTGTTAGGAGAGCGTAAGACTGAATATATGAAGGTCATGTGTTCGATCCACGCTTCTATGTATCTTTCCCACAGAAGCTCAGACTGAATATATGATGTCGTGTGTTCGATCCACAATGTTGTTGTTGTTTATCTTGGGAGCCTGTTCACTTCCAGACATTCAATTTGTGGTTTCTGCAAAGGCGACGAATGGTTATACTCACGCAATACCATGTCCGACAGATGGTGATCCATGACAACTGCTGGCAAGAGGAATAAATATGCGACAAACAATCTACATTTGAACATATCTGCGGAGGACGTTATCGTGTGGATTGATTTTCTAATAAAAAGTTTGCATTTCTGCATTACTCCATTTCTCCAAAGTAATTATTGAAGATTTGTATGAAGTCTACGGGATAGGAAGATCGCATGGAAGTTGTCAAATCGCTTCATGAATCCATTTCCTTGATGTGGTTAATTTCTTATTTCGTGGCAATGTAGTGATTATCATGAAAGTAAATGATTAGTTTAGGGAAAATCAAATTATTCAGTATATAAATGCAATAGCACAAGTTCTTTAGAAAACAAAAATTATATTATATATGTATTGTCCACAGAAAAACGTTGCATATGTTGTAAACTGAAAACTGTTAGCTCAAGCCACAGGGGCTTCCGTGAGGAAAATAGAACCCATAACATAACAATAATTTCCGCGAAGTACGATGGAACACGACAATAATAACGCTTACAACCAGTGGAGGGTTTATGAAGTTTTGTCGTGTTGTGTTTGTATGTTACCAGAATTTATGTCTATCGTAATTCTGCTTTTTGTTTATCTTATTTTTTTAATATTTTATATAATTAATCTATTGATTTTAAATAGTTTTGGACATTAAAAATAAAGATTAACTTGGGTGTGATTTTTGTCAATAGCTTTTGATACTATTTGTTATATTATCATGTATATATTGATATCTTAATTATCACTCTAAAGAAATAATGAATCAATAAGTATTCTAAATAAAGAGAATGAAATGATATGCAATTTTGGTTTTTTTTTAGGTTTTGTGACGAGGTGGAGGTGTAGGAGGAGGAGGTGGAGGTGGTGGTGGGGGTGGAGTAGGAGGAGGTGGTGGAGGAGGAGGTGAAGGTGGAGGAGGTGAGGATAAAGTAGGCTATGTGAGGATAAAGTAGGCTATGCTAGGGCTAGTGTAATGTAGGCTAGTCTACTGTAGGCTACAGTATGCTAGGCTAAAGTAAGCTAGGCTACAATAGGCTACAATAGGCTAGGCTAGAGTAATGTAGGCCATGGTAGCCTAGAATAGGTGAGGCTAGGTTAGGCCAAATTAAGCTAGGATAGATTAGGGCAGGCCAACCTACTGGAAGCTAGGCTTGTCTAGGATAGGATAGGCTAGGATAGGCTAGAGTATGCTAAGCTAGGTGAAAGTAGGCCGGGAACAATTATGCTAGAGTAAGTTAGGCTAGAGTTGGATAGGCTAAGCTACAGTAAACTAGGATAGACCACTGTAGGCTAGACTTAACTAGGCTAGGCTAGAATAGATGTAGTTTTGCTAAATCAGGCTAGGATAGGCTAGGCTAGAGTAAGCTAAGTGTAACATAGGTCCATCTCATACTAAAAAAAAAACTTTTTGCATTAACATTACTAAAATTGATCATGAATCTAAAATACTAGTATTCTATATTGTTTTATCTACCCAATTTCCATGTCATATACTACTAGTATAAGCTATTAATTTTCATTACGTTACAAGGAACCTATTTTGGATTCTAAAGATTGAAAATTTATTAATTCAATTTTTGGATATATATAGTTATTGCTTTAATGTATCACATTATTCTCCATTGACATTGTTTGTTGCAAAGGATATCAATTTCATTTAATATGATTATAATTTAACTACAAGATCTCCCCTCGCTACACAATGGGCACAACAAAGGGGGGGCTCTGCCAGCCCCCCCCTCTAACCACCCGATTAACTACATGGGATAGTTGTGGAAAGAATATAACACAACCCAACACATACATCATGATCATATTCCTATGATCATAGTCGATAATATTATTGACATATATCTTATGCAATACGAGACATAGTGAATAATTTGTATCATAGCTAAAACGAGCCTCGATGGATCAAATTCAAACAATGATGCATAATGCATAACATAGATAACATGGGCCATCAACTATACCATTGCAAACCTTAAATACATTATTATAACCCATAAAGTGAGTCACATATTTTTCTTTTCACATAGTGATTCCACATGGAGAATGCAAACCACAGAGATCATTGAACTTGTAGCCTTCACGGCACAGAGGCTATGGTTAATTATTCCCTTACAAATAAAAATCTAGTAATCTTAATGAAGGTTTTGGACTACTTCTATTTTTAAGTGATCCTTTTGTGCAATTGGAAACACACATACTTACATGCTTGTCAAGCAATATAGGAGATTCCATTCTTCATTAATATATCAAACTTTAGCTATTTTCAAAATCCATATCTTCAAACAACCTTGGTTCAAAATTACTCAAAGTCATTCCTAAAATAAATCATTTTAAGATTTATTTGCAATCTTTATGGCTTCTAAGGCCTTTGGAACTACTCTAGAACTCACTGGAATATTTTTCCTTATAGAAATTTTCTAACCAAACCCTTAAGTGAAATCTCTTATTCGTTTAGGACCTCGTTGAGGACCTACAACTCATCATATCTTACCGGTGCAGATTGACCCTTAGGCCACAATATTTTAACTTAGAGCTCTGATATGAGTTGTCACATACCTCCTTGACCTAATATTAGTAACCACCTACTATGCTCTGTTATGAAGCCAGCTCAAGAAAAGATAGAAAAGATAGATCAACGCTTTAGAATTCAGCCTCTTCGAGGGGGAAACCTCCTTTACATTACATAAATGAACAATTCTTGGATGATTCAAATGAAAAAAAATCCTTTCAATATATAGGAGTCTAAGGAGTCACAATATAACACAGTTGACCTAACAATAATAATATAAAGCCACAAAAATAACAATAGAGGGATTCTATGTGGCATAGTAATAACAATATGGAGACAATAGGGGCACAACAATATTAATAAGGGGTACAACTACAATAGTAATGGGGTAATCACTAGTATTATACAGACCCAACATGCCCCTCTCCTTCAAAAAAGTGTTGTCCTCAATGCTTGAGTAGTTCTGGATGCTTCTGTATAAAATTCTCATCCTCCCATGTGGAACCTTCAACAAATAAGTTCTTCCACTTGATAAGATACTCTGAAATTAATCGATTTCGTAGCTGTCGAGTTCTTGTTTCTATGAATGCTTCTGGTTCCAATATAATTTTTCCTTCCTCGTCAAGTTCTAGCAATATTGTTTGAACTGGGAGATTATCGCCTATAACCTTATTTAAACATGAAACATGGAAAACTGGATGCAATCGAGAAGCTGCAGGAAGCTCCAATTTGTATGCCATAGTACGAATCTTTTGCAACACCTTGTACGTACCATAATACTTTGGTGATAATTTATTATCCTTCTTAGCTTGCTTGAGGGACATATTCTTATATGGTTGTAGCCGTAGGAATACCCAATCACCTACATCAAAACTTCTTTCGCTGTGATGTTGATCTACTTGTTGTTTCATTCTATTATGTGCCAACACAAGGTTATCCTTTAAGAGTTAGAGGACTTGTTGTTGATGCTCGATGTGATGTTCCACTGCTTGAACCTTAGGATTTTCTCTCAAATATGATGTGATGGATGGTGGCTGATACCCATAAAGTGCCATAAATGAGGTGATTTTTGTTGCTATATGGAAGGAAGTGTTATACCACCATTTAGCCAGAGGAAACCATTTGACCCATTGTGTTTGTTTATCAGATACAAAGCAACGAAGATATCCTTCCAAACATTTGTTTACTATCTCAGTTTGTCCATCAGATTGAGGATGATAAGATGAGCTATTAGTTAACTGAGTACCAAGACAAGAAAATAATTTTGTCCAAAAATTTCCACTGAAAAATGGGATCTCTGTCACTTACAATAATCTTTGGGTTTCCATGTAGCTTTTGAATTGTCTCCATAAATGAAGTAGAAACTTTACTGGATTTAAATGGATGTGATAATGCATAAAAGTGTGCATACTTGGTAAGTCTGTCAACTACCACCATGATGACACTCTTTCCCTCAGACTTGGGTAAACCTGTGATAAAATCCATTTGAACCTCCACCCAACATGGCTCGGAATGGATAAAGGTTGTAGTAGACCTGGTGTGTTAATTGTTTCAACTTTATTTTGTTGGCAAACCAAACATTCTGCCACAAACTTTTGAATATCTATTTTAAGGCCATCCCAAAAAAAATCCTTCTTAACCCTGTGGTAAGTTTTTAAAAATCTTGAGTGCCCTCCTAAGGGAGAAGTGTGCAATTCCATAAGAATCTTTTTTTTTAGGTAGGAATTCTTACATAGGTATAAGCGATCTTTGTACCATAACGAATCATTTTGCAAGCTAAATGTATCCGACGAGCTAGAATCTTGTTCTAACTTTCGAATAAGTTCCCACACTTCTTCGTCATTCTTCCATTCCTCCCTTGCTTCGTTTGTCCAATCTCGTTGGATAATAGAAATGGAACACAACAATGCTGCCACATCCTCATTCTTTCTTGAGAGTGCATCTGCCACCAAATTTTGCTTCCCTTTTTTTTAGATGATTTCAAAGTCATAACCCAACATATTTGTGACCCACTTTTGTTGCTCTTCAGAGAATAATCTTTGTTCTAAAAAGTATTTAAGGCTATCATGATCAGTTTTTACCTTGAAGTGTCTTCCCATTAGGTAGGGTTGTCATTTCTTAATTGCATGGAGTATTGCCAACATTTCCTTCTCATAAATAGCTTTGTGTAAAAACTTTCCCTTGATTGGACGGCTTTCAAAAGCAATGGGTGTTTCATCTTGCATTAAAACAACAACAATTCCATTTCTTGAAGCATCAAATTCCACAATAAAGGTTTTTGTGAAGTCTGGTGTAGCTAAGACAGGTGCTTGGCACATTGCCTCTTTAAGATGTTCGAAGGCCTTTGTTACTTCTGGAGTCCATGAAAATGCATCTTTCTTCAATAGTGTTATTAGAGGTGCTGCTATTTTCCCATAATTCTTAACAAACTTGCGATAATACCCTATCAACCCGAGAAATCCTCGCAGATGCTTTATGGATGTGGGGATTTTCTATTCCTTAATGGATTTAATTTTTCTAGGGTCTACCTTCACTCCTTCATGAGATACAATATGACCCAGATATTCCACCTCTTGTACTCCAAAGAAACATTTGGATCTTTCTGCATATAATTGTTTCTCCTCCAATAGTTGTAGCACCCTGTCAACATGTTCAACATGATCCTTCCAAGACTTGCTGTAGATTAGTATATCATCAAAAAATACTAACACAAATTTTCTAAGGAATGGTTTGAAAATTGAATTCATCAAACCTTGAAATGTTGAAGGTGCATGGTAAGGCCAAAAGGCATGACCAAAAAATTCATAATGACCCTCATGAGTTCTAAATGTTGTTTTCAGAATGTCTTCAGTCTTCATTCTGATTTGATGATATCTTGAACGAAGATCCAACTTGGAAGTAAATTGATCCATGCAATTCATCCAGTTAATTCATCAATGATAGGAATGGGAAACTTATCTTTAATAGTGAGCTTGTTGAGCTCCCTATAATCCGGACACATGCGCCATGATCCATCCTTCTTGTGCACCAATACTACTGGAGTAGAGAAAGAACTTTGACTCTGTTGAATTATACCAGCCTCTAGCATTTCTGCAACCATACGTTCAATTTCACTCTTTTGGGCATAGGGATATCTATACGCCCTGATGTTTGGAGGAACACTTCCTGGAATCAGATGAATAGCATGATCATGACCACGAATAGGTGGGAGACCTTTGGAGTCTCAAATACCTTGGAAGGATTGTCCAAGACTTTTTGGAGATCTGGAGAAATAGATGATTCCGATGTGGAAACATCTAGCGAACATAATTGTGCAATTACACCTCTTTGCTCCTTTTTTAGAAGCTTTGTCATACCATTAGAGCTGATTATCTTTCCTGGTTTCCCTGCAATACCCTTAATTCAACTTCCTTTCCTTCCGTAGAAAATTTGATGAAAAGTTCTTGAAAATTAAAAGCTATTGTACCCAAGGATTGTAGCCATTGGACTCCTAGTACAACATCAGCACCTCCATTGGAATGGAAAGCATTGGGCTAGTCAATACATATTCTCCCATCAATAGCTTTATATTATGGCACTTTCTAGAGCAATTTATTGTTCCTCCATTTGCAGCCATCACTTGACACTCTGGTGCTAGATATAAGAAGCAATTCAATTCTTTGCTACCCTCAATGAATAAAATTGTGGGTGCTCCTGAATCAATCAATCACTATTACCTTTTTCTTCTTGATTTTGTCCTTGCTATCTTGATGG